>CAUYON010138832.1:0-10035 GCA_963573935.1 Arctocebus calabarensis
CCAGTACCCTGCTAAGATGCACCGTAGGTGTGTTCCCACTAATTATCTTAATGGTTTGCAGGGCCAGAGTGACAGCCACATAGTTTTGACCCACAGGTAGTTAGAGATGGTTTATAGGACATATGTCCAGTAGGAACAAAATCGGTGGGCATTTAGCAAGGATACTGACCGTGAAAGAAGAAGTGGTGAATGGAGGCTGAATTCAGTCATCTCAACAAAAACATTGTGACCTCTTGCCTAATTTCTGAACCTGAGTCAATTTTCAGATTCAAGATCTATTGACAGATGAGGAAGTCGTGTTTCTGGAAGGAAGCAGCATGCCATGCAAGTACACCATTAATGAAGAGCCCATTCTTCCACAGAAAGATATTGAGTAACTGCACAGGGAAGAAGGAAATAAACTTTGCAGGCCTGTTGGGCAGAGACCTAAAGCATCATTAAGGCTTCCCTGTAATAGTCCTGCCCAAGTTTCAGCTTACTGTGGATCCACGAGGGTGATGGAGCCACCTGGCGGTCATTCATAAATCCTGCAATTTTGCAACTGGAATTGGTATTAGATTTTTGCATAACTCCCGCCACTGTGGACGAAGATCTCTCATAGAGCAGGAAGGCAAAATGAAGACACTGCAAGTGCCATTCTGCCAAGACAAGACCGAGAAGTCAGTGCATCCTGGGTAGATGGCATAAATTGTTAAGGATTTAAAAGACAGGGATGATGGTGGCCATCATATCACCATTTAACTCATCGATTTGGCCTCGTGAAGAAACCAGATGCATCTTGGAAGCTATCACCAATTTGAACAGGTATCATTGAGTGCTGTGCCAGATATGTGGACCTTGTTAGAACAGATTGTTACAGCCTTGGATGTGAGAATCTTGAATTGATTTGCCAAGTGTAATCTTCTTATTGCTATTAGAAAAAAAGAATTAGAAACAGTTCATATTTACGCACAACAGGTAACAAAACACATTTATGGTTTTGTTCCAAGGATACATTACCTCTTCTGAAAGCCATACTTTTCTAGTGCTAAGAGATCTAGACCATTTAGATATTCCACACAGCATCAGACTCAGACAGATGATGTTATATTATATTAATTAAGCTGAATCGTCAAGAAAAATCTAGCATAACTGAGATCCCAGTAAGACAAATGCATTCCTCAGTGAAAAATCATATGAAGATCGGGGGCCTGGAACATCATATTTGGTGGAAGCAAATAGCATTTCTTTTCTCAAACTCTATAATCACATAGATGATAAATGGAAGCTCATAAATTTGAATGTAATAAACATATACTTGAAAAATTAAGTTTTAAGAGAGAATGGCTTATAAGGAAGATAAAATAAGTAATTTGAAATCACAATATTTGCATAACTTGCTGTTGTTGTTCTGAACTGAAATATTAAGATTTCATCTCTTTGGTTTTTAAATGAGTATCTGTTAAATTACACATAATAATGACTTAGAGACAGACTTTTCTAGCAGTTGAATTTGATTGCTTGTGGTATTAATTAATGAATAAAATCAACTTCAAATTCCATATAATTAGAATTGCTTGAAGGAATAACATTAGTAGAATTAAATATTCTTCAAAAAGAAAATAAATTAAACTGTTAATATCTCTGGCAAAGGGAAATAGCATGGTGAATCACTCCAACTTTCCTGGTATTATATGATTTGATGACAGCTTTTGTACTTTGCAGAAATAATAGACCAATATGTGTAAAATATATACTTTTTAAAACCTAATTATTGTCAGTTTGATTAGCTAAGCTAATCATAGGAAACAATAAGGTTGATAATTTAAACTGAAAACAGTTCCTAAATAATTAATATTTTGCTTTCTAAAGTAGCTCTTCCCTGTAGATATAACTTTCCAATTGTGTCCCTCAATCCTTCAGGTAAAATTAAAACTATTTTGGAATGAGTTTCAAATTACTACACCATTACTGCTTTTCCAATTATTTTATTTAAAATATATTTTCATTGACTTTATTGTTCTCTGTCTTCAAACATGCAGCATAGTCCATTTTTTTTGCCACATTATTAACACATATTTTTATCTTACTGTTAAAAAATGTTTTAATGACACTGAAGTTCTATTATCCTTTTGGTGGGCGAGAATCATCAAATTTTTTTGTAATTCATACAGTGTTTAAAAAAAGAAAGTAAATTATGGCATTGAAATATTAGGCAGATATGATTTCTTTTTTCAATTAATTGAAATATATAATAGCATTTAAGTATTAAATTTCTTTGGAAAGTGAATGCTATAAAGGATTCTTTATAAGTTAAGTTTTCTTCAGAAAATATTTTCAGCCATCATTTTTGTTTATTTATTTTTGTACAAAATTAAAAGGCAAAAGTACAATTTGGTTACATACATGGAGTGTGTCATTGTCAAGTCAGATTTTTTAGTGGATCCATTATGGAAATAATAAATATTTTACTAAATAACTAATTTCTATCATCTGCCATTGTCTCTCTCTCTCTCTTTTTTTTTTTTTTTTTTGAGGCAGAGTCTCAAGCTGTCACCCTGGGTAGAGTGCTGTGGAGTCAGAGATCACAGCAACTTCAAAATCTTGGGCTTAAGCAATTATTTTGCTTCAGCCTCCCAAGTAGCTGGGACTACAGGTGCCAGCCACAACACCCGGCTATTTTTTTGTTGCAGTTGTCATTACTTTTTTAGCTGGCCCAGTCAGGGTTTGACCCTGCCAGTCTTTTTGTATGGGGCCAGCACACTATCCACTGAGCTATGGGTGCCATTCCTCCTAGTCATCCTTTTTTGAGTTCCCATTTTTTCTATTGTTTCACTCATCACATCCGTGTTTCCATATTTTTTGTACCAACTTGTGAATGAGAACATGAAATATTCAACATTTGTGCTTGGCTTGTTGTCACCTAAGATGTTGGCCTCCAGTTTCACCCATGTTGCTGTGAAACACAGGATTTTATTCTTTGGGGTAAGGCTGAATATTCCCCTGTATAACTAAACCACCTCTTCTTTATCCATTCCTCAACTGATAGAGGCTGAGGTTGATTTTCTACATTTGTCATTGTAAATAGTGCTGTGATAAACATACAGGTGCAGGTACTTTTTGATACATTGATTCCCCCCCCTCCTTGGGCAGATACTTAGTAGTGTCATTACTGGATTGAATGGTAAATTCTTGAGGATGCTGTCCCCCAAAAAGCAGGCCAGACCATGGTTTGTACGCTGGAAGCTTACAGGAGGTGGGCTTCCCCAGGCATGTCAGGGAAAAGGCCCCAAGCAACCACCTGGGTGGCTATTTATTGAGGACAAACTCCCTCCTCTAGCCCAACCCCCACACTGGAATTCCACAGCTGATCAATTTCCAACTGCCAACTTCTATTCCTTATAGTCTACGGGTTGCTTGTATAGTTCAGAAAACTGACACCTTGTTTCTGCTGTCTGGGTTCCTACACATCAGCTGCATAGGTTGTTATATATATCACTACATATATTGTTACATAGGTCGCTACATATCTTATTACACAGGTTGCTACATGTCCTGTTACATAAGTTGCTGCAAATTCTATTTTTACTTCTTTGAGAAATCTTCCTATTGTTTTACATAAAGTTTGGACTAATTTACATTTTCACCCACAATATAAAAACTTTCCTTTTTCTCTGCGTCCACTCCAACATCTGTTATTTTTTGTCCCTTTAATGATAGCTATTCTGATTGGTTTAATATGTTATCTCATTGTGGTTCTAAATTGTATTTCTCTGATTTGCATGTCTTCTTTTGAAAAGTATCTATTCATGTTATTTACCCACTCTTTAATGGAATTTTTTTTATTGAGTTGCTTGAATTTGTTGTATATTCTGGATACTAGTTCCTTGTTGGATTAGTAATTGTAATTAGTTGT
Source organism: Arctocebus calabarensis (assembly GCA_963573935.1). NCBI lineage: Eukaryota > Metazoa > Chordata > Mammalia > Primates > Lorisidae > Arctocebus > Arctocebus calabarensis. The sequence continues at coordinate 3,896 of CAUYON010138832.1, forward strand.
AATTAGTAAATATCTTCTTCTATTCAAGAGGTTATTGTTTCACTTTGTTGATTGCTTCCTTTGCTCGGCAGAAGCTCTTTATTTTAATATAGCCCATATGTGTGTGTTTGCTTCTGTTGCCTGTGCTTTTGATATCTGGAGTCATAAACTCTGCTTATACCAATGGGTAGAATACTTTTCTTCTAATATTTTTATAGTTTGGGGTATTATGTTTAAGAGTTTAATTCATCATGAGTTGATTTTTGTATATGGTGAGAGATAGAGGTCCAGTTTCATTTTTTCTGCATATGCCTATCCACTTTTCCAAGCACTACTTATTGAAAAGAGTGTCCTTTTTTTCCAATGTGTGTTCTTATTGTCTTTTTCAACTATCAGTTGTCTGTAAGTGTGTGGCTTTATTTCTGGTTTTTCTGTTCTATCCCATTGATCTCTGTGTCAATTTTTATACCAGCACCATGCTGTGTAGGTTACTATAGCATCCTGTTATAATTTGAAGATAATGTGATGCATCCAGTTATTTTTTCTTTTTCTTTTTGTTTGGATTGCCTTGCACATCTGGGCTTTTTGTTGGTTCCAAATGAAATTTATATTTTTTTTCCTAATTTTGTGAGAAATGACATTGTTATTTAATAGAAATTTTGTGAATCTATTGATTGGGGCAATATGGTCATTTTAATATTGCAATTTCTAACAGAATTGAAACTTCATAAGATTTTTGAGTACATGTTTATTACAGGTTATGTATTATAAAAATGTAAAATAATGTATGTGAACACTCTAATTAGCCTATGGATTTTTCCAAATTAACATCTGTTGATAAATAAAAAAATGTTTTCATTCATTTCCTTTGACTTCTATTCAGATTTACTGAGATCATTGAAGTTTTATATCATACGTTACTTGTGTTGAGCAAATTATTAACAAACTACCGGGAAATCACAGACCACAAAAGTATCATGTCAGGTGTGTTCATCTGGTACCTTTTACCTCTGTTTACTTCAGGGCGGCAGCAACTTCTTCCTCATCTTCCTCCTTCCGCTGCCTCCTTTTCCTTCTTCTTCACCTCCTTCTTTCTCCTCTTTTCCTCCTCCTCTGCCTTCTCTTCCTCCTTCTTCTTCCTTATTTTGGTTTGTTTGTGCGTGATGTAGTCCTATAACAACCATTATGTAGATGAAGTGGAATTCTATTTTTATGAAGTAGAATCTTCTTTAAAATAATGATAAAATATGTGCAATGATAAAGGTGAAGCCCAAGAGTTTGAGGTTGCTGTGAGCTAAGATGACACAACAGCACTCTTCCCAGGGCAACAGAGCGAGAGTCTGTCTCAGTAACAACAACAATAACAACAATAATAAAGTTATAATTGCCTTAAGTAATTTAGTTTCAACAAAATATAACTTTTAACAATTAAATGCCAATTTTATTGTTAAATAGGTTTTTTTACTTTTCTCCCCATTTTTTATTGTAGGTTAATAAAAAGATAATGGGTCACATACTTTGCAATATGTATCTTAAGTAGTGCTGAGTGCCTTAACTTAAAAAAAAATTCCTTTGATTATAAACAAATTATGATGTTGTTTAAAGAAAAATTGCTGAAGTATTTATTTATATTTCAGATTATTGTATAGGTACAAATGATCAAGTTGCATTCTTTGCTTTTCTTAGGCAATGTCCAAGTTGTAGTTGAGCCCTTCACCCAGGAGGTATGCCATAGACTCCTAGGTTATACCCTTAGATGAGAGCTACCAAGCCACTCCACCCCCTCTCCTCCTTCCATCCTTTCCCTTCCCCCTACTTTCATTAATTTTCTTCTTTTTTAAATTCCACATTTATATGTGGGTACAAACAATTAGGCTACAATGTTTGCATATGTTAGTACAGGCCTGTGTGTCATGCACCCACAAGGTGTGCCACAGACTCTTACCTTGTGCTCAATAAGCAAGGCGCATACCACCCCCTTCCCTCCCCACCTTTCCTTCCTCCCTGTCCCTTCCCCTTCCCCCCCGACTTGAATTGAGTTGATTTTTTTCTCTTGTTTTGGCATGAATTAGTTCATCTACTGGATTCGTATTAATATTGGGTACATTGGATATTTTCTTTTCCCTTCTTGTGATACTTTATTTTACTTACAAGGATGTTCTCCAAATCCATCCAGGTAAATACAAAGATGGAGGCGCCATCTTTCTTTACAGTTGAATAGTTGAATTAATGGATACAACTAATGAGGGGAGTAGGGGAAGAAGGAGTGGAGAAAGGGAGGAGGAAGAGGAGGGGTAGAAGGGGGATTGGTGTGCTCCCACCAGTAGAACACAAGGTAAAGATATATGGCACACCACCTGGGTGCAGGACACAAATATATGAGGTCTTTCCATCTGGTGATTGTGGATTAAGCTGTGATAAACTTTCTAGTGCAAATATCCTTATGGCAAAATGGATTTTTTTTTCATCCAAGTAGATACCTAGTAATGGAATTGCAAGATCAAATGGAGGATCTACTTTTAGCTTTTTGAGGATTCTCCATTCTTTTTTTTTCCAAAAGGACTGTATCAGTTTGCAAGCCCACCAACAGTATATGAGTGTTCCCTTCTCTATACACCCACACCAGCATCTGCAGCTTTGGGATTTTGTGGTGGGGGGTTAGGTGATATGTCAAGGTGGTTTTTATTTGCATGTTTCTGATAATTAGGGATGCTGAGCATTTTTTCATGTGTTTGTTGGCCATTCAGCTATGTTCTTGGGAGTAGGTTCTGTTCGCATATCTTGCCCACTGGTAAATGGGAATATTTGTCCTTTTCTTATTGATTAGTTTGAGTTCTCTATAGATTCTCATCATCACACCTTTGTCAGATTCATAAGATACAAATATGTTCTCCATTCTGAAGGTTATCTGTTTGATTTAGTTATGCCCTTACCTGTGCAGAAGCTTATTAGCTTGACCACATCCCCCTTTTTTATTTTTGGTGTTGCTGTAATTGCCAATGGGTCTTCATCATAAAATGTTTCCCTAGGTTGATATCGTCAAGAGTTTTTCCCCATATTTTATCCCAGAGTTATTATCGTTTTGCATCTTAGATGTAGATCTTTTATCCAGTGTGAGTCAATTTCAGTAAATGGTGAGAGATGTGCATCTAGTTTCACTCTTTTACATGTGGCTAACCAGTTATCCTGGCACCATTTATTAAATAGGGATTCTTTTCCCAAGTGTATGCTTTTGTTTAGTTTAATCAAAGAATAGATGGCAATATTCAGCTGGTTTGATTTCTAGATTCTCTATTATACTTTAGAGATCTATGTCATTATTTTTCTTCCAGTACCATCCAGTTTTGAGCACTGTAGACTTTTAGTGTAACCCAAATTCTGGTAATGTGACAGCTCCAGATTTGTTTTTATTTCTTATAATTCTGTTAGTTATTTGTTTTTTTTCTGGTTCCATATGAAACAAGCTACTCATTTTTCAAGTTCATCAAAGTATGATTTTGGTGCTTTCATGGGGATTTCATTAAACCTGTAGACGTTTTGGGTAGTATGGACATTTTAACAATGTTGACTCTTCAAAGCCATGAGCATGGTGTGTTCTTCCATTTGTTAATTTATCTACTATGTCTTTTCTAATGTTTTCTTTCTGTACAGATCTTTTACATCCTTTTTTAGGTATATTCCCAGGTATTTCATTTTTCTTTGAATTTACAGTGATGGGAATTGTGTCTGTGATTTAATTCCAGGCTTGATTGTTATTGGCATATATGAAGGCTGCTAATTTGTAGATACTTTCAAATTGGAAGGTGTTAATATATTTCTTGATCGTTTCCCAGTGTCCTGTGGTAGAGTTTGTGTGGTTTTCTAAGTATTAAATCATATTGTCAGCAAAGAGTGAAGTTTTGACTTCCTCTGTCCCCATTTGGATACCCTTTATATTCTTCTCCTACCTGACTGCATTGGCTAGTACTTACAGCCCTGTGTTGAACAGTAGTGGTGATAGTGGGCATCCTTTTCTGGTTCCAGTTCAAAGTGGAAAAGCTTTCAGTTTACACCATTCAGTATGATATTGGTGTGTGTTTGTAATAAACAGTTTCTATCAATTTTAGAAATGTCCTATTTATGCCTATTTTCTTAAGTGTTCTGATCAGAAATGGATGCTCAATTTTGGATAAGAAGAAGGAGAAGAGGGGTTTTTTACCTATCAGCTACAATCTAGGAGCTTATGTGGCTCACTTTCTGGGTAAAGGACTCAACTACAGCTGGTAAATTTGGAATTTACCTTACAAACACAAATATGTAAACTAATCATATGTACCCTCATAATAACCTGAAATAAAAGAAAGTGAACAGATTCTTAGATATATATATTGTTTAAAAGTGTATTTTAAAATAATAATGAACATGGTTTGTAATAAAGCAGAAATTTTACTTTCTCATACATATTTATTTGTTTGTTTTATAAATATTCTGCTGGTTTGGAATAATTGTAGAAATCTAATAAGAATACAAGGTTCTTGTGCAATAGAAGAGTAAAGCTTGTGGCAATAATGAGCTGGTCTTTATTTGTACCGAACAAACTCATTGAATGGACAATATGCTGCTTCTTGCATTTTTATCCTATGTTGTATGTCTTCATATGTATTTGAGAACAGCCTATGTCAAACAAATAGATCACCTGTTGAGTTACTTAGCTTCTGGCCCTGTAGCCACTAGGTCTTCTGACAATATCAACCTGTCAAATGTTGCCTTTTTATTGACAGGTATATTGATTTCTTGATTAATGCACAACTTCTTTATTAGAATTTGCTGCAGGAGACATAGTTGTAATGTTTCTTTGATCAATAGTTCCATCAACACTAAGAATTCCTACTGTTAGTTTCAATGGCTCTAACTATAAAAAATTGCATATTTCTTGATAAATGCAGGAAAGACATTGTAAATATTAGCAAAGCAAAGAAAAAGGAAGTTCTATATGATCTATCTGTTGTATCTTACTCTTAAAGGAAAAATTCAAAAACAAAACAAAACAATCTTTAAAGTAATTCTCTATAGGGAAACAACCCAGCCAGTGTTATTGATAAGAGTTGAACAGAATATACGAAAAGCAAGAATTTATCTTCCTTTTATAGTCTTTTTATTACAGAATGTATAAATAGATATTATAAAAAAAAGTATTATAAATTTGTAAATGGTTCTACGCAATTTAATTACAGTGAAAGTTATACTACTTTCATAACATCTGCACATTAAAAGAGGCACCTAAAAATGACTAACAAAATAATTAAATTGTACCTAAAAAGTTATAATAATTTTAAAACTACTTTAATTATTCTGAATATATATATATATTTATATATATAAAACTTTCTTTATCATGTTAGAAATTAAATGAATTATCAAGACCAAGTAGAGATTTGTTCTAGGTATAAAAAATTAGTAAATAAGTATAATATAACATATCAATAAGTTAAAAAATAAAAAAAATCACATTATCCTATCAACTGATGATAACGAAAGCACTTAAGAAAATGTGACATCTGTTTATGACAAAAACTCTCAGCAAAAATATCAACAGAAATTGAAAATTAAAATCATACTTAATGATCGAAAATATGAGATCAGATATTTAAGTTCATAAACCAGTTAGAAAAAAAATGCTATTTACCTCATTGCTGAACACCAACCACTACCATGACATTCAGTGATACCATGACAGCTCTGATGCCCACTCCAGAAAAAATAGTTGCAATTTATTTTGAAAGATAGACTAGGAACTGGTGTTGGGATATAGCTTTCCACAGGGAGTACTTTGAAGATGAGTTTTAAATAGATAACCAAAAGTGTGATTCATGAAAAACTAAAATTAAATTGGACCTTGTTAAAGTCAAATACTTTTGTTTGGTAAAAGGTCTTGTTAAGAAATGAAATGAAATGAAGGCTCGGCGCCTGTGGCTTAACGGGCTAAGGTGCCAGCCACGTACACCTGAGCTGACAGGTTTGAATACAGCCCCAGCCTGCCAAACAACAATGGCGGCTGCAACCAGAAAATGGCCAGGCATTGGGGCGGGCGCCTGTAGTCCCAGCTACTTGGGAGGCAGAGGCAGGAGACTCGCTTGAGCCCAGGAATTGGAGGTTGCTGTGAGCTGTGATGCCACAGCACT
>CAUYON010138835.1:0-27784 GCA_963573935.1 Arctocebus calabarensis
TATTCACATTCCTTCTGGAAATTAAGTTAGTATTCCTTAAATTGATCTTGGTCCCAGGGGTTACAAAAGCAAAATGCTAACTGTATGATGACACTGTAAGACCTGCTGTCTTGCTGTCCTGCTATCAGCTCTGAATGATACTTCATTGTTTTCATTGATAATTTGCCATAAAAAAGCCTCAATGCCCAGTGACTGATCCAGGAGAGCTGGATTGGTATTGGGGGTGGAAGGGATTTGTAATTTGCCCTTTTGTGCCTGTGTCAGTTGTATATTTCACAAACATAAACTGGGAAAGGAGGAGAGCGTTATTTATTTTCATAACTCACGGAACACTTGATTGAGGTTGCAAGGCCACTTAGAAGATGAAGAGCGCTGGGGTATAATCCCAAGAATACTTTATGAAGAAAATGACTGTTTTTCTAATAATACACATTAAAGCAAGAGACAGATGTAAATGATAAGAGTTATTTATTAAAGGCTGTGATGTCGGGTTGTGATACCACAGGTAGCCTGATCATTAGAGGCCTGTCTGGTCTGTTATTAGAGGCCATTGTTTCGCTCCTGTGACTCCGCATAGCACAGGGAGAGTGGCAAAACCGACCAGGGAAGCATGAGTCAGTCTTTCTATCACTGCAATGCTAAGGAGGCTGAGAGCAGCTGCATGACAATCTATATGGATTCATCAATTTTTATGTGGGCAAAAATATTATACTCTTGTTCATGGGTCAAGGAGCAGCTTCATAGCCAAATTTTAAGTAGGAATTAAGGTACTGTACTTACTTCTATAAATCTAAATCTGATAGATAACAATCCTTTAATAAATAGCATGTAATTGATTTCTTTTCCTTTCTTTGTTTCTTTCTTTTTTTCTTTTTTTTTTTACAAAAAACAAACACATTTACTGTATAAAATTATGACATAGGCCAGGCATAGTGCCTCATGCCTGTAATCCTAGCACTCAAGGAGGCCGAGGAGGGAGCATGCCTTGAGCTCAGGAGTTTAAGACAAGCCTGAGCAACAGCAAGACCCCATCTATACTAAAAATAGAAAAATTAGCTGGGCATTGTGGTGGCTGCCTATAGTCCCAGCTGTGTGGGAGGCTGAGGCAAGAGGATCACTTAAGCCCAGATATTGGAGGCTGCTGTGAGGTAGGCTGACCCTACTGCACTCTAGCATGGGCAACAGAGTGAGACTCTGTCTCAACAACAACAACAAAAAAGAAAGTAAATGATAGCAGCAGTAGTAGAAAGGTTACTTATAACTGTACCATTGAGAGATACTTAGCACCAAAATTTCTGACCTATATCTTTATAATTAATCTAAATGTCTACCTAATTTAAATATGTATAGGTCTGAATATGTATATAAAATGCATAAAATAAATGGCATTATCCTTTTCATACTAACTTAAAACAACAATTTGATGGTACATTCTTGTGATCAATATCTTTTTCTTTTTTTTTTGGAGACAGAGTCTCAATTCTGTTACCCTAGGTAGAGTGCCATGGTGTCATAGCTCACAGCAACCTCAGTCTCTTGGACTTGAGCATTGGGCTAGACACTGTACCATGGATATTACCATAGAAGCAGTGACCTGCTCTTTCTCTTTCTTTCTCTCTCTCTCTTTTTCACAATCTCTCTTCTTTAAAGCACATGCTATACAAACAGGGCTTTTATTACCGGGAAGAACTGAGAAGCCTCCACCAACAATAACTATAGAAAATTGACTGCATACACACACACACACATTGAACAGTGAACGCATACAGTTTGACGGCTCTGAGATCATCTTCTAAGGCATGCCTATTTACAAGTCTTATTAACTTCAGAACACTTGGCCCTCCTGCCTCCTGCTGAACACACAAACTCTGTTTCTTAGAGTTTAGCTATGTGCTGCTTCGTGTTACTTTCTTTTCCATACTCAGGTTCTAAAGGAATGATCTGTTTTATGCTTTCAGTACTGGTCTGAATATGAAAGAGTAACTCAATGTTGTTATTAATTAAATGGTACAAGCACTGAAGCTTCTGTAATAAATAAAATTACCTAGGCTAAAAAAAAAAAAAAAAGAAGGACCAGACGTGAAACTGTGTAAATGATGCATAAATTAGTTATAAAAAATATTTTACATTTTACAATTTATTTTACACGTAAAAAATATTTTACACTTACTTTTCGAGGCTTCACCTTATCTTGTAAATCATACTGGCCGATTCCTTTATAGCTGATTCCAAGCCACCAAGGAAGTCCTTGTTTATCCTGAAAGACAGAAAAACATGAGACCCAAGACCTAATTTTTAAGTCTTCCAGAGGTGAATTAATATCTACCCATCTGATCCTTTAACAAGTATCAACAAGGCAAAATATAGCTGTCTCGGTAAATAAAACACTACTTAAAAACTTAACTTATTATTAAAATGCCTTGTTAGAGTTTCTTCAAATAAGATCTATAAGTCAAAACATAACAATACTATTAATACCATCAAAAAGAATGAAACATTTCTGTTTTGATTGAACAGTTGGAGAGAAGAAATAAAATGTAAGTAATTCAACTAAGAATTAATCCAGTAAAAGCCAGTTATCCATTAAGGGGAAAAGGGCTCTTTGTTCTCTCAATTAGTAACCAGTTATAAAAGGTTGGGGACATTTCCAAAGAATTACAAAGATGAGAAAAGTGGCCCAAATCCTAACGTGTATAATACAATTAACAATGAACATGGGAATATCAAAGAACCCTTTTGGAAAACTGCAATTCAATGACAGATATTTGAATAATTACTTTGAGGTGAGGGGAGCAATGTATTTTTTTCATAGATTTATCTTTTAGGTCTTGCCAAAACAAAGGATGATTTGCATATACACATATGCAAACCAGAACCAGTAGAAATTAAAGTTAAATTGGTACTTGCAAGTATTTATTATCTAACTCTCTACCACTTTGAACTGTACAGAGATGTAAACATTGTCATAATGTGAAAAGTTACTCAAGAACAGATCAGTTATAAAATTATTCCTCTTTCAAACAAATCTCCCGTCTTAACACTATGCTTTATCCCTCATCATCATCTCAAAATATTTGTCAATCTCTCTCTGCTTATAAATATTATGAAAATACTAAGTAAATACAAACCATACTGATTCAAAAGTTGGTGTTGCAAATCCTGCGGAAATTTTAGCATTTTGTGAAGCTGTTAACCCTGGAGACTGCATGTTTCTCATAAAAAAAATACTGGCAGCTGACCATTTGGGAGTGTTAGAAAGGTGAACAACTGGAAAAGAGAAAAATTGGGTTGGCACCTGCCACATACACCAGGGCTGGTTGGTTGGAATCCAGTCAGGGCCTGCCAAACAACAATGACAACTGCAACAAAAAAATAGGCAGGCATTGTGGTGGGCACCTGTTGTCCCAGCTACTTGGGAGGCTGAGGCAAGAGCATTGCTTAAGCCCAAGAGTTTGAGGTTGCTATGAACTGTGATGCCATGGCACTCTACTTAGGGCAATATAGTGACAGGCTCTGTCTCAAAAAAAAAAAAAAAAAAAAAAATTGGCAAGGGTGGGGGTGTATCAAAAAATGTTCAATCTGAAATCTTAGGACTAGGCGAGGTCTTGGGAATACACTTGAATGTAACAAGTATTTAGCAAAAATAATGTGCTTTATAATTTGCTAAAAATGACAAGACATAATTGGGGAAATCAATCCTATTCTAAATGCTGCAATTTTCTAGAGACAATTTTACATGTATGCATATTGATTTATGTGATTTTAGAAAGTTGGTGTTGTGCAGTAACTCTTGTAAAATATATGGGCATTATGAAAGGTTAGTCATGTAAAAGTATTTACCTTTACTGCATAATAATGGACTCCATAAGTTGGCAGAGCTTCTACTATTTTCATATACCTACAGGAAAGGAATATATATCATAATCTCATTAAAAGAGAACCCCTTTGGGAAAAGTGATTAAAAAAAAACCAATTTGTTTCTACTTTTCTCAATATAGCCATGATTAATATTTTTGACTCAAGTAGAAATAAAATAAACTATTCTGGGGAATAATATATTGTAACTTACCCAAATGGTAGGAAGTTGCTAATAGAGCCACAATTTCAAAAAGCTATAGAAAATGTTTTCTTCTGTACATTAAGATTTTTTTTGGCTTAGAAATATACTGTATTATAGACCCAAATTGCACATATTTTTTAAAGTAAGCACCTAATAATGCAAACAATAACAATCAACTTTTGGGTCATGCTCACAAGTAAAAACAATTAAAGGCACTCTACACGCTGTCAAAACTCTTAGAAAGCCAGGAGAGGTGGCTTACACCTATAATCCTAGCATTACAGGACCAGGTGGGTGGACTGCTTGACCTCAGGAGTTCGAGACTATTCTGAGCAAGAGAAAGACCTCTGTCTCTAAAAACTAGCCAGGTGTTGTGGTGAGTGCCTGTAGTCCCAGCTACTTGGGAGGCTGAGGCAAGAGGATCACTTGAGCCCAAGAGTTTGAGGTTGCTGTGAGCTATGATGCCACAGCACTCTACTGGGGGTAAGAAAGCAAGGCTCTGTCTCAAAAAAAAAAAAAAGGAAGAATTTTGTAGTAGGTAAACCTATTTTTAAAAATGTCCAACCCGCCCAAAATAAAATCCTTTAGGAAAATTATTCTTCCTTCCTCCCCTACTTCAGAAAACTTTAATTTTTAAAGTATTAAAACACTTAAAGTATTAAAGATTCAACTTTGGGACTGCTATCTTCTGATTTCTGCCTTGAGATCACAGAAGGTGGTATAAAAGTGAAATTAGAGGAAAGAACTACAAGTGTGAGGAAAATCTATACGCCGACCACGAGGTTAGCAATCTCCAAGTACTTAGTTCTCACACGTTGTATGCTACACTCATCAGATGTTTAAACTTCTATGGCAATAAGTCACTCTACCGATACTATGGCAATAGTATCCTTAAAAACTGATTTGCGGTTGGGCATGGCGGCTCACACCTGTAATCTCAGAACTCTGGGAGGCTGAGGCAGGAGGATTTCTTGAGCTCAGGGTTTTGAGACCAGCCTGAGCAAGAGCAAGACCCTATTTCTACTAAAAAGAGAAAAACTAGCAGGGCATTGTGGCAGGCACCTGTAGTCTCAGCTACTCAGGAAGCTGAGGCAGGAGGATCAGTTGAGTTCAGGGTTTAAGACCAGCCTAAGAAATAGTGAGACCCCATCCATCTCTACTGAAAATAGAAAAATTAGTCAGGCATTCTGGAGGATGCCTATAGTCCCAGCTACTTGAGAGGCTGACGCTAGAGGATCGCTTGAGGTTGCTGTGAGCTAGGATGCCACAGTGCTCTACTCGAGGCACAAAGTGAGACTCTGTCTCAAAAAAACAAACAAATGAAATACTGATTTTGTTTCTATCATTTAAAAAGTTTAATGTAGCAAGTGAAATGTTCTCAATAAATGGGTGGTAACTCTAAGTCAGTGGTTCTCAAACCTTCCTAATGCTGTGACCCTTTAATACAGTTCCTATTATTGTGGTGACCCCAACCATAAAATTATTTTTGAAGTCATAAAATGCAGAAGTCAGTCACCTGGGTTTGCTCTTAGTAGCATGAAGAAACAGATTATCTAACACCAACACATTATGTGTTCGTCTGAAGGAGAGTCACAAGTAAGGCAACCAAGCACAGCCTCCAGATAGGTTTTGTTTGGCTCATATTATATACATTTTCTTAAAATTACTTCCCAATTTTTAAAATGGGGATTTAAAAATCTGAATTTCAGCCAGCCTCAGTGGGTCATGCCTGTAATCTTAGCACTCTGGGAGGCCGAAGAGGGTGGACTGCTTGAGCTCAGGAATTCAAGACCAGCCTGAGCAAGAGTGAGACCCTACCTCTACTAAAAATAGAAGAACTCTGGGCCCTGTGGTGAGTGCCTGTAGTCCCAGCTACTTGGGAGGCTAAGACAAGAGATTCACTTGAGTCCAAGAGATTTAGGGTGCTGGGAGTTATGATGATGCCATGGCACAAAAAAATTAATTTCTAGCTTCTCTTGCAAAATAGAGGATCTAACAGTATTATGCCTAAATTCTGAAGCTGAGTAACCTTGCCTCTACCCAGAATGAAAGCTTTCCCATACACCACAGTACTCAGCATTTTCTATTGACATACATCTGTTCTGTATGTCTCATTTTTATTACCTGTCTGACACTGGTAGTCATCTGAGTTGATGACACCAATGTATGGAACGACCCAAGACATTTTCTAATTCATGTAATACATTTCTAACCAGGTAAGTACTATGCACATGAAACGCACACAACAGAAATCATTTCAAATGACATCTTCAAATGGGAGACTTTAGCAAAAGGAAAGAAAGATACTTACTGAACCACGGCTTGACCCCGAGTAAGACCTTTGATTTTCAAATAGTGCTCAATTACCCTGTCCTCACTGTAAAACAAGGAAATGCAAAATACAAGGTACAGATTCAATTTCCACGTTACCAGGGGACTAGGAAACATGACAGGGAAGGTCTTCACCAACTTATTTGGAAGACAGAGTCTACTTGACACTTGTTTTTGTAAGACACAGATTCCTGAACTTTAGACATTTCACTATTTCCATTATGATCTTTACTTTATACTTTATATATTTTCCTAATATATTAAGAGTTCATTTTATTGTTATTTCTTTCTTTCTTTCTTTTTTTTTTTTTTGCAAGAAGAAGCCATGGAGTAATAGTTTATTAGAGGATAGTAAATCTCCCAACACAATGGAAAGGGTCCCCAATGGGTTGCCTATTTAATATCTTAAAAACATAATTTAGGGTGGCACCTATGGCTCAGTGAGTAGGGCGCTGGCCCCACAAAACAAGGGTGGCACATTTGAACCCGGCTCTGGCCAAACTGCAACAAGAAATAGCCAGGCGTTGTGGTGGGCACCTGTAGTCCTAGCTACTTGGGAGGCTGAGGCAAGAGAATCACCTAAGCCCAAGAGCTGGAAATTGCTGTGAGCTGTGACTCCACAGCACTCTACCCAGGGCAACAAAGTCAGACTCTGTCTCTAAAAAAAAAGGAAAAGAAAAAAAATTTAGACTGGGCAAGGTGGCTTATGCCTGTAATCCGAGAACTCTGGAAGGCCAAGGCAGGTGGATTGCTTGAGCTCAGGAGTTTCTCAATGAGCCCGAACAAGAGCAAGACTCTGTCTCTACTGAAAATAGAAAATCTAGCTGGTGTGGTGGTGCATGCCTGTTGTCTCAGCTATTCGGGAGGCTGAGGCAAGAAGATCACTTGAGTCCAAGAGTTTGAGGTTGCTGTGAGCTATGATGATACTGTCACACTCTACTCAGGGTGACAGAGTATGACTTTGTCTCGAACAAACAAACAAACAAACACAAAAAAACATATTTTTTTTTTTGAGACAGAATCTCACTATGTCGCCCTTGGTAGAGTGCCATGGTGTCACAGCTCTCAGCAACCTCAATCTCTTAGGCTTAAGTGATTCTCTTGCCTCAGCCTCCCAAGTAGCTGGGCCTACAGGTACCCACCACAATGCCCAGCTATTTTTAGATATGAGGTCTTGCTGTGGCTCAGGCTGGTCTCAAACCTGTGAGCTCAGGCAACCCACTTGCCTCCTTCTTCCAGAATGCTAGGATTATTGGCATGAATCACTCTGCCCAGCCTAAAAAATCCCCATAATTTACTAGAAAAGGAATCATAATATCAACTTCTCAGATGGAAAATTATTTTTTTGCTATAATTGGATAGAATACAATAAAATAAATGCCTTAAATTTTAGTAGTAATACATTGTTCAGGATGTTTTGGGCCAAAGGCTTATGTTTTCTTTCATTCAAACTGGAGGATCAGGCTAGGCACCCATAGCACAGTGGGTATGGTGCCAGCCACATACACCGAAGCTGGTGGGTTCAAACCTGGCCGGGGCCAGCTAAACAACTACAACAAAAAAATAGCCCAGTGTGTGGGGAGTGCCTGTAGTCCCAGCTACTTGGGAGGCTGAGGCAAAAGAATTGCTTGAGCCCAAGAGTTTGAGGTTGCTGTGGCCATGGCATTCTACCAAGAGAGACATAGTGACACGCTGTCTCAAAAAAAAAAACAAAAAACAAAAAAATCCCCCCCAAACTGGAAGATTAGCAAGTGGTAGACATTTTTTCCTTGAATTATTCTAAAAAATTTTTAAAGAATTAAAACTGCTTCTAAGTCTGTGTGCAATCTAAAATACTTCATCACAACTTGCATGCACACTGCTTTAGGGGAAAAGTCTTCATTACTGTCCTAAGGTAATAAAATTGTTGGCGGGAAAGGAAAGTACTTGGCTGAGGTCTGGCAACCTGTGACATCATTTGACTATCTTACCCTACTTTCAGATAGATAGCTCTCCTAGTCATATCTTGAGTATGTGTTGTGTGTAACCCAGAAGAATAAATATTTTTATCTCCATGTAACAGTCATATAACAGTCATCATTGGTAATCAGCTCTTTTTTCTTTTTCTTTTTTTTAAAAGAAACTATCACACACACACAAATAAAAATTAACAAAAAAAAAAAAAAAGAAGAAGAAAAACAGAAAAAACAAAAAAGGAAAGAAACAGAAAAGACAATGAAGAAAATCCCACTTTACTATGAATTATTCAGAAGCTTCAGGGTCAGGATGCAATGAAGCCCCAGGACTCACTTTCACTATCTATTTGGGAAAGATTCCAACTTTCACATTATCAGAGTTGATTTTTCTTGAAAGGGGGTTTAAGAAAAGCTATCAATGTTGAATCTTTATTTTGTAATCATTTAGCAGAAAAGAAAGCTATCTTCATGATCGGACTGAAACCAAGGAGAAGAGTGTATTTAGAGAGAATAGAAGTATTTTCAGGGAAAAAAGTAACTACTGTGTCTAGAAGAAAAACATAGGATGGAAAATGAATACTATGGAGTCATTAAGATACAAACAACTAAACTAACTCAAAATATACAATGATCCAAGGTAAAGGGATTGCTTGAGCCCAGGTGTTTGAGGTTGCTTTGAGTGAGACTGAGGCCATGGCACTATTCTGCCTCAAAAACAAACAAACAAATCTGTAAAATCTTTGTGTCTGTGTTTTTATGTGTATATATATATGTCTGTGTACATTGTCTACATGGTATCAAATGACATGATTAAACATGTGCTTATAAATTAAATAAATGCAATAAAATACTTAAAATATGTATATACAGTGATATCTAGCTATAGTAGAAAACTCTGGTTATTAGGGGAAACTTCTGACCAAAGAAATCTGTATTATATGACACACATATTGCACTCTGGTAGAATAAGGCTACATTATAGTGACTGCACATATACTGAATATATGTTCACCTAAAAGCATCTGATACACATTTTACGTGCTTGAAAGAAAGAAAGAGCACATTGCCTCCCTTTGTAAATGACTGCAAGTCGTGTCTTGGTACAATGACCTCCAGGAAGCTTTGAGTAAATCAGTGTTTTCCAACCTTTTTTAATCTCACGACACACTTGACCCTATAGTGAAACTTCCGTGGTACACTTAAATTATGTTGATTAAAGAAAAAAGAGTTAAAAAGAGAATATACTTAATGTACTTTGAACTTCTTTCAAAAATAATTTAATTAATGATCTTTAAAAAATCTTGTGGCACATCTAAGATCCTCTCACGACACACTAGATGAAAATCACTGCATCACTGAAAGGAACAAGGTCTACCTATGGTTGCTTAGATACTTTTGATAGACAACTTGATGTTGTTCTCACTTCTATTTCTTTAATTTCCTGAGAAGGGTGCAGTGCTCAAGGGAGGCTAGGACAGCAGGTCATCTGTTATCTTGAGTTGGCTTACCAGTAAGCAAGGGATGGATGCTCCTGAAGAGTTTTGGTTGGAAAGGCTGGCAGTGTCTTTAAGTCTTTCCTGGCATTTTCATCACTAAAACGAAATATAATAGAGTGATGTCAGGCAATATTACTTAAAAAGTTATCCAAGCTGGTCACCCATGAATGAAATATGGAAAATAACAATTTACAGCAAGCAGGGCTCTGTCACAATGTTGTCATCAACATACATAAGGTTATGGGCTAACTAGAAACAGCCCCCTACTTTGGCAACAACATCATCTATGATGGCATTTTGCAGTCTGTAATACTCTCTGCATCTATTTTAGTACATACCTATGACTGCAATTGGACATTTACAGATTGTATTTTTACACGTTCTTCACATTTCATTAGCTACTTTCACTATTCCTGTAGCATCCTTCTAATTTTATTTATTACATAATATTTACCATGTTAGAATATATTATCATAAAACCATTCACATGTCATTATTCTATTTTTCATAAATATCATAGATATCACTGTAATAAAAAATGTACTTAGACCTTTCCATTACTCTTTTTTTTATTTCTTTACCATCCTCTGAAATGTAACAGACCAAGTCAGCCATCTGCGTAAACCTTCTAAATAGAAGATAACTGAAAAATGCATTTCTAATGAAACACCAAGCATCCCTCAAATTGCACTGACTGAACTACAATGTACCTCATGTACGGTCAGCCATTATCTAATTGCAAAATGGCAAAATCCAAGAGAAAGGTGTTGTTGTTATGAAACTTAAAAAAAAAACTGGTAGAATAAGGCTACATTACAGTAATAAAACCCAGTTAGAGTTGGTCCTGTACTGTATGGAAGAAAATACTTTACCTTCCCTGAGTTTTTTTTTTTTTTTTTCTTTGAGACAGAGTCTCACTCTGTTGCCCAGGACAGAGTGCCCTGGTGCCCTAGCTAACCACAACCTCAAACTCTTGCGCTTAGGTGATCCCCTTGCCTCAGCTTCAGGTATAGCTGGGACTAATGCACCTGCCACAATACTCGGTTAGTTTTCTTTGTTATTTATTCATTCATTCATTTGAGATAGAGTCTCACTTAGTCACCCTGGGTAGAGTGCTGTGGCATCATAGCTCACAGCAACCTCAAACTCTTGGGATTAAGCAATCCTCTTGCCTCAGCCTCCCAAGTAGCTGGGACTATAGGTGCCCAACACAACACCCGGCTAGTTTTTCTATTTTTAGTAAAGATGGGGTCTCGTTCTTGCTCAGGTTGGCCTCAAACTCCTAAGCTCAGGCAGTCCACCCACCTCAACCTCCCAAGTGCTAGGATTACAGCAGTGAGCCACTGCGCCTGGCCTTGCCTGGAGTATTTATAGTCTATGAAGAAACAAACTGATTCTATTAGAGTCCGGAATAAATGTGTGAAAAAGCTACTCCAAATCCTGATCCAGCTATGCAAAGTCTTCTCCTCCTACTTTCCACCTCTTCTTATCTTTACCAACTCTTTGTTGAAGGGTTACCAGGAGCCAGGCAGCACACAACACACTTTTGGGGGCATTATTTGCCTCCCATTACAAGCATTCCCATGCAATAGCTATTATTACCATCCAAGCTTTACAGGTAAGAGTGTGAGGTCTGGAGAGGTAAGGTCATTTGGTCAATGTCTCACAGCTACTATGCGTATGCAGAAAAGCCAGAGGCAACCCAGTCCATTTGGTTCAAAGGCTATGTTTCTAACCACGGTGTTCTACCAACTGCTCCCCAGACAGACTCCCCAGTGCTAGGTCCTACAGCAGTTTCATGAATATTCTCAACTCTGGAAATGCACAGCTCCCCCAGTTACAACTGAAAACACTGACAAATCAGGATTAAAATCCATCACTAACACATTTTTACATGAGCTTTTCTAGGGTTTGCTCTAATGTGAATCATGATATTGAAGTAGATGTGCTCCCAGCTGGGGGACCCAACATTGAACCCAGGATGTATTTCCCTCTAAAGCATTGATACCCAGCACGCACAGATCTAGTGCAGATCAACTCACAGATCAAACTGGGGAACCCAGCATGGCCACGCCATATTAGAAACTGCTCGCTCCAGGTTGGTTTAAGTGGTTCTCCTTCCATGCCTACAGAGAGTTTGTTTTTCAGTTTTAGCTCCATTCCTGACCATGCCATAGGGCAACAAAGTGGGCTCACTGAACAAACTCTTCAGGAAGAACAGATAATGAGAAATAGAGTGTCACCTAGCTTGGACACACTACAATTTGTACTTGTCAACATTATATTTCAAAATCAGGATTATGGCCCTTCCTAATGGTGAAAGATTTAGTTTTCTAAATTACTACAGGAAATAAAAAGTCACTTGGCTCCTGTTCTTACATAAGAATAAATCTCTCTATTCATTTGAAATCTGAGCAGTAGGGCTAAACCACACTGACAATCTTGAGAAACTGGTTTGGGCTTCCTGAAAATCAAAATACACCACAATTCAATTTATTCATATTAAAGGTCAACTGTCAACTCCCAGTATTAATATTTATTTTTCTTAACAATCTCTTATGCTTTGTCCTTCATAGCATATTTACTTTTAAAGGAAATTCACTTGTGAGTCTTTTTTAATGAAGGACAAATAAATATATTTTTGAAAAATAAATACTAAAGGCATATCCTTTTTTTTTTTGAGACAGAGTCTCACTATGTTGCCCTGGGTAGAGTGCTACGGTATCACACAGCTCACAGTAACCTCAGACTCTTGGGCTTAAGCAATTCTCTTGCTTGAGCCTCCCAAGTAGCTGGGACTACAGTTGCCTACCACAATGCCTGGCTATTTCTTTTTGTTGTTGTTGTCATTGTTGTCTGGCAGGCCCAGGCTGGGTTCGAACCTGCCAGCCCCGGTGTATGTGTCTGGTGCCCTAGCCGCTGAGACAGAAGCCAAGCCAGGCATCACTTATTGTTATAAATCGTCCCCACCAACCACATATATGTTGCTGTCTTCTGGATTCAGGTGAAACATAGTCTCTGTCCCAAGAATCCAGCCCAGCATTCCCCTATTCGGATTAGTTAATTTCATGGCAATCAAGACCTTGCTAGATTAGAAGTTGCTATTTATCGTATTTATTCATTTAACAAATATATCTAAGTGTATACTATGGGCCTGACATGTAGACGTGAGTATCAAATGATGGAATTGTTTTTAATCCATACAAATGCAGTCAGCCAAAAAAGAGAGGAGAGAGGGCAAAGAAGTAAGGGAGAAATTTTATCCATCGTTCTCTTCAAGAAACTCATGATTGAGAATAAGTACAAAATGGGAGACTTGAAGCCATTGCCATTTACAATAGTTTTTAGTCTTCTTCCCCTTAAAGCACAAGCATCTCACAACATGAATATTATTCTAGTATTTAAGCATGTAATATATGCCCATTAAATACTAGCAACTTCTACATTTAGTGCCTAAGATATAGCTGTGTGTTTCAATTGGAGAAAAAGACTATGGTGAGTTTATAGAAAGATTGATTCTAGACTTCAACATGTCATCTTCTCAAGAATTTTCAAGAGTAATTTTAACTACACACAACTAGAACCTACTCTAGTTAAAGGATATAAGATGTTATCTGTTTACAAATGCTGGCTGAATAAATCAATTAATTACTAAAGGTTAATCATGAGGCAACATCTTAAACATCAGGAATGTTCATTATTTATGACCTTTTGGACCAGCCTGAGCAAGAGCAAGCCCTGTTTCTACAAAACATAGAAAAAATAGGGTGACACCTGTGGCTCAGTGGGTAAGGTGCCGGCCCTATATACCAAGGGTAGCGGGTTTGAACCCGGCCCTGGCCAAATTACAACAAAAAATAGCTGGGTATTGTGGTGGGCACCTGTAGTCCCAGCTACTCAGGAGGCTGAGACAAGAGAATCACCTCAGCCCAGGAGTTGGAGGTTGCTGTGAGCTGTGACATCACAGCTCTCTACTGAGGGTGACAAAATGAGATTCTGTGTCTAAAAAAAAAACCAAAAAAAAAAAAATAGAAAAAAATTAGCCAGGGCATTGTGGTGTATACCTGTAGTCCCAGTTACTAAGAAGGTTGAGTCAGGAGGATCGCTTGAGCCCAGGAGTTTGAGGCTGCTGTGAGCTAGGCTATCACCACAGCACTCTAGCCAGGGCAACAGATTGAGACTCTGTCTCAAAATAAAAATAAAAGAAAAAAGACCTTAGGGATACTAATGAATTACAACTAAAATATGCACTTTTAGTTGCATAGAAGGGGCTTAGGGATCATTTTAAGGAGGATTTAGAATACTTTAAAAGAAGTCCGCTTAAATAGATGAAGCATGAAGGGTATTTCTAGGGGGGCAGTGAAGTTATTCTGTATGATAATGTAATGGTAGATACAGGACATTATGCATTTGCCCATAGCTCACTGGTTATGGTGCTGGCCGCATACACCCAGGCTGGTGGGTTCAAACCCGGCCCGGGGCCTGCCAAACAATGACAACTGCAACAAAAAAATAGCAGGGTGTTGTGTTAGGCACCCGTAGTCTCAGCTACTTGGGAGGCAAGAGAATTGCTTAAGCTCAAGAATTTGAGGTTGCTGTGAGCTGTGATGCCACGGCACTCTACCCAGGGTGACATAGTGAGACTCGGTCTCAATTAATAAATAAATAAATAATATTAGAGTGTAGTGGCTCCCATCTGTAATCCCCACCTTCTGGGAGGCTGAGGCAGGAGGATTGCTTGAGCTCAGGAGTTTGAGACCAACCTGAGCAAGAGCAAGACTCTATTTCTATTAAAAATAGAAAAATTAGCTCGGTGTGATGGTAGGTGACTATAGTCCCAGCTACTCCGGTGTCTAAGGCAGCAGAATCTCTTGACCCTAGGTGTCTGAGGTTGCTGTGAGTTCTGATGATGCCATTGCATTCTGGCTGGTGACAGAGCTAGACACTGTCTCAAAACGGGGGAAAAAAAAAATGAGGTAGGACACACTTGCTCCTACAGGGGCAGAATGGAATACTGCCTACTTTCCCTAATCCCATTGGCCAGAACTTAATCACATGGTCAGCTCTAACTGCAAGGGACACTGGGATATATAGTCTTTCTTTGGGACAGCAATATGCCTAGCCAAAAATGCTATTAAGGTGGAGGAAAGGGAGCTTGCATTACTAGGGGAAACACTCAGACTCTACTGCTATTTGGGAGCCACCACTCTGAGCCAGGTAATTTTTCCCATGTGGGAATGTGGATCCAACACTGCTTATCAAATGCAGTTTTTCAAAAATAAGCCAAAATCCCAGGGTTTTATGCAAAATATCCAAATTTTAAAATATTGCCTCACACCTCCCAAAATAAAAAGCCCCCAAATAAAATAAAACCAAAAGTAAAAGCCCAAATGCTGCACAAGCCATATAAAAAAAGAACACCGGGGATCAGTCCATTACCGCCGATTTGCAATTTCTGACATAAACTATTAGTAAACAATGGAGCAGGAAGTGCCTTCTCAGTTTGATTTGGTACCTAGTTTCAGATAATTTATTAACAGTGTAAACTGTCAGGAGTGGGTGAATAATGGGGACACATAAGTAAGTTAGCCAGATGTGGAATGTGAACCATCCTAAAAGATTACATTCCCAGAAAAGAACACAGCCTTATTCCTTCACATTAGAAACCATTACTCCTTTGAATCTGGTCATCTGTCCTATTGCAAAACATCTATAGGACATCACTTTCCTATAAGAACCTATTTAATATAGGAAGTTTCTAGCATGCCATCACGGATATTGAAGTGACTGAACTCTGGACTTGGATGTAATACTCTAAAAGAAAAAACCCACAGAATAATTAACAGATGACTGAGACAGACAGCCTGGCAGAAAAATGGGTTAAATACTTCAAGAAATACTCAGTAGAAGAAATCAAAATAGCCAACAGAAAAAAAAAGTATTCAACTTCCGAGGCTATCAGGAACATGCAGGTTAAATCTCCAATGAATTACTGATATACAGACTCTCCAAGTTTTAAAACACTGACAACATTTGGGTGCAGGACACAATTACAATAGGGACTGTACCTAACAAATGCAAACATTGTAACCTAATTGTTTATAGCCTCACATCAATCTGAAATTAAAAATAAATAAAATCCTGACAAGATCTAGTTTATAAGAAGCTCTGTAGGGCAACAGGAACTGCGATCCATTACTAGTGAGAGTTTTCCATTGGTGTGATCATTTGGATTTGCATATTTTACCACTAAGCCATCCTTTGCTTAATAGAAATTCCTGTACAAACAAGAAGAAAAAAAAGAAAACAATCCAAAATGTTCTTCCCTAAGAATAGCAATGATAAAATCGTAGGGTGGCCAGGCGTAGTGGCTCACACCTGTAATCCTAACTCTCTGGGAGGCCAAGGCAAGAGTACTACCTGAGCTCAGAAGTTTGAGACCAGTCTCATCACAAGACGCCGTCTCTATTAAAAATTGAAAAGAAAAAAAAAAATTAGCCAGGCATGGTGACACTTGCCTGTAGTTGCAGTTAGTTGGGAGGCTGAGACAAGAGGATGGCTTACGCCCAAGAGTTTGAGGTTGCTGTGAGCTAGACACCATGGCACTCTAGTCTGGGCAACAGTGGGAGACCCTGTCTCAAAAAAGAAAAAGAGTTGGTTGGGTGCAGTGACTCATGCCTATAATCTTAGCCCTCTGGGAGGCTGAGGCAGGAGGATCCTTTGAGCTCAGGAGTATGAGACCCGTCTGAGCAAGAGCAAGAGCCTGTCTCTAAAAAAAAGAAAAAGGAAAAAAAAATTGTAGGGTATTCATATAATGGGATACTCTACAGCAGTAAGATTAAACAATAGGAACATATGACGTGGCTCAATTATCATAAATACTGAGCAAAGGTGCAAGACCCCCACCATGAAACACATCAAATTTTTATGTATATAAAGGTTCAAAACCAGCAAAATGAAACTAGAACTATGGATAGATGATGAAACTAGAAAGACAGACAAGAAAATATGTACTACAGAGTCAGAGTGGCCGTAAGGAAAAGGGAACTTGATTAAAGCAAGGGGCAAATTATATACAAAGGTGGGGGAGGCTTCTGGGATCCGGGCAACATTCCCCACTGTGTGTGGCTGTATGGCTGTGCATTTTCTGATTTGTTTTTTACAGCATATGTGTATGTTTTATGCATTCTTCCATATAGTATAATTCACAACAAAACCAAAATCAAATATGGCCATGGAGCAGGTGTAGGGGAGCCGAAGTTCAAGCTCATGTCCAGGTAAAAGGAAGGTGCTGCCATGCAAACCCAAGAGGCTAGACCTCACTGGCCAAAACCTGAATCCACGAGGGGGTTAGACACCCTGGCATATTATTCTAAAAGGTTCATCTCGACCATTTCAGAGTTTAGGACCAAACTGAAGTTCACATTTGAGCAAATCGATGGCAGCGGAGTGCTCATTTCTTCACCCTCCTGGGGAATTTGCCTGGGATGCATGAGGCTTTCAGGGGCAGTCGGGTTTGGCTGCCACACAGAAGGCCCCTCCCTGGCTAGCCAGGCAGGCTGCACCGTTTATATGAGTCATGATCAAACTCAGCGTCCAGAGCAAGAGGCTGAAAATAGTCCGGGAAGTGAGTCGGCTTTAGTCGGGATGTCTCTGCCTTTCACCAGCAATAAATGCACTCACCCCGTCTGGACATTCCTGACCCTAATGGCAATGCATGTTATTTTAAAGATGCACTTGACCAGAATTGCTATGAGTGACTGGTTTCTCCGGGTCTCAGCCAGAGAGACTGCCTGTAAGTTTACATTGCTTGCTGCTCGTCAGTGACCAAACCAGAAATTGTTTCCCTCCATCATTTCGGCAGGAATTCAGATGTCACAATGCAGAACGTGCTAGTACTTTACCTGATTATCTAGGCTGAACCCCGCCCTTAGGTAGTCCAGATTCCTACTCTGATAGATGTCCAGAAGGAAGCTGCCCATGGCCCTCCACGTGTAGTCACTGCAACTAGTTTTCAGGCAATGCCTCCTTTGGGCACTCTCAAGCCCCCTTTCACGGGCTGTTGTTTTTCTTTACTGACCTCAAAAGCCCTATCGGAATGTGCCAACCCCGTTCATTTTTGAGAAAGACACATGGTTGGCAAAACCAAGGCCACTCTTTGTGTGTGCTGGAGCACTTGTGTGGAAAAAGCCACCCCTAGCAAATGTGTGCACCTGCTTGTGACTAACCATGAGCTTGCTCACAGTAACAATTAGCCACCTGCCCTGGAGGCTGGAGTGGAGGGAGGCAGGCAGGCAGCAAACTGCGCTGCCCCACACTTCCGAGAGACCGTGAAGACCCTTGCCGTCTACGCTTGGTGGGGGGCATCCCTAGATTTCTAGGACAGTTAAAAACAAATAAGGGCCCAGCTCCAGATCCTCCGCTGAAACCAAAGTGAGTGCATGTTAAATATACTGACCAAGTGGAACTGTCTCTTACAACTTCGCAAAGGAATAAACTAAGCTCTTTAAAAAGTGAACCTGAGACTGGAGTTCTTTCTTTCTTTCTTAATTTATATATAAGCAGAACTCAAATCCTTATTTCAGAAAAATTTATACATGGATATAAAAAAACTATAGTTAAATGTCTGTTTGAACACTCGACACAAAATCTTATGCCTCTTTTTAAGTGTAAATGGACTACATGGCTTATGTACCATCAGAAATCAACTACAAGGTTGTGAAAGGGGCTCTGAGGATTTGGGCAAGCCGTCACAGCTGAGAATTCTATTTAGTGCTGGAGTCTTTGCAAACCAAAGATTCACTGTTATTAGGAATGGGGCTAAGTTTTCTGCTCTTACTGTGTGTGGCCTTAACGATAAGGCATTTCTTTATTTATGCTCACTAGAAACCTTTGGTGACTCATCAAAGTTTTGAACTATATTAAAGGAATGGGACAAGGCTAATAATTCTTCAAGTTAGGAAAGTGTATTTCATGTCTGTTAAATGGATGTAACAGGTGCTAACTTACTCCTAAGCTGGATCTAGTATTTAAGGATGACAGCTTGGTTAAACATGTATTATTAAAGGAATCTTGGTTACTATTTATAAATACCCATCTCCTCTATTAATCTATTAGCATTGATAACACCTGGGTGATGAATAGTTTAAAGTACTGTATCAGTTTTCAAAGAGAAGATCTTTGCTGGCCAGAGAGCCTTCAAATTGCCCTTCCTTTAAAGAGAAAATCATGTTTCTGAGATATCTGTGGAACTTGGCCTTCAATAATGAATCTAGCTTATGATCTGCTTGACTTAATAACTAGGAATTTCTAACAGTAAATTTCTCTCTACTAAGTCCTAGGTAAAGGGATATTAAATATTGGGTGGCACCTGTGGCTCAAAGGAGTAGGGCACTGGTCCCATATACCAGACGTGGTGAGTTCAAACCTGGCCCTGGCCGAAAACTGCAAAAAAAAAAAAAAAATGTGGCAAACACAAGACAACAGTGGTCATCAGAGTACCCTGGTACCCTGACCAGCAGCAGCAGTACTGGCTGAGATCTTGTTAGAAATGCAAATTCTCAGGCTCCAACCTAGACCTGAATCAGAAAAGCTGAGAGTGAGGCCAGTAATCTGCATTTAACAAATAGCTTAAGAGCCACTGCAACAGAATAGATAATATAAAACACAGAGATGTTCAAGAAAGAGACTGTAAACAACGGGCTATTTGATCTTCGACAAGACAATTAAAAACATTCAGTGGGGAAAAGACTCCCTATTTATCAAATGGTCCTGGGTGAACTGGCTGGTGACTTGTAGAAGACTGAAACTGTACCCACCCTTTTCACCATTAATGAAAATTGATTTTCACTGGATAAAAGATTTAAACTTAAGACATGAAACTATAGAGATTCTTGGAGAGAGTGCAGGGGAAACACTTAAAGAAATTGGCCTGGGAGAACACTTTATGAGGAAGACCTCCGGGCAATTGAAGCAGCACCAAAAATACATTGTGGGGATCTGATCAAACTAAAAAGCTTCTGCACAGCCAAGAACACGGTAAATAAAGGAAGCAGACAGCCCTCAGAATGGAAGAGAATATTTACAGGTTATGCTTCTCACAAAGGTTTGATAAGCAGAATCCATGGAGAACTCAAACTTATTAATAAGAAAAGAACAAGTAATCTCATTTCATTGTTTGTAAGGGACTTGAACAGAAGCTTCTCTGAAGAAGATAGGTGCATGGCCTACAGACACATGAAAAAATGCTCACCATCTTTAATCATCAGAGAAATGCAAATCAAAACCACTTTGAGATATCATCTAACTCCAGTAAGAGTGGCTCACATAACAAAATCCCCAACTAGGTATATATCCTAAGGACCAAAAATCACTTTATAACAAAGATATTTGCACCAGATTGTTCATTGCAGCTCAATTTATAAGAGCCAAGTCATAGAAGAAGCCCAAGTGCCCATCAACCCATGAATGAATTAATAAATTGTGGTTTATGTATACCATGGAATATTATATGGCCTTAAATAAAGATGGAGACTTTACCTCTTTTATGTTTACATGGATGAAGCTGGAACATATCCTTCTTAGTAAAGTATCTCAAGAATAGAAGAAAAAATATCCCATGTACTCAGTACTATTATGAAACCAATTTACAATCACTCATACTTTCATGTGAAGAATAGATCACAACTATGGCCCAGGATAAAGGAGGGAGGAGGGGCATTGAGAAGGGAAGAGGAGGTCAGATAGAGAGAGGGTGAATGGTGGGATCACACCAATGGTGCATAATGCAAGGGTACTTGTCAGATCTATTAGTATAGAGCATAAATGTCTTCACCCAATAACTAAGTAAACAAGATAAGGTATATATTAACCAGTGTGATATAAGCATTCCTAATTCTATATGAAATCAACACATTATACCCCATAAATGTATTAATGTATACATGATCTATGTGTTTATGATTTGATAAAAAAATAAATATGTGATGTTAGAGACATACTACAGAAATAGGCTTTGTTTGCCACTCAAAAAAGAAAAAAAATGTATTCCTAGACTAACTAGAGAATCAGAGAAAAGAAATCTTTGTTTGGAAGGGGACAAGTGAGGGCACACATTCCATATGGACAATTTCTTTTAAGAAACTTCTTGGTCGGTAAAAGAAAGCAGAGGCCGTATCTATATCTATACACACACACACAGATACACACACACACACGCATACCCCTTGGTCATCCTTTCCTCTTTTTACCTTCCAAAATAAATTATAGACCACAGGGAACAGAATACAGACTCCCTGGAGGATTAGTCTTTCAAGCCTCCAGACCTGGATATTATTTCATTGTGTCTTTATCAAAATAGATAGACTGACTAATTTGAAAGCCATTATTATTATATATCTATTTTATAGATAAGAAAACTGATGCTTAGGAAGGTAAACAGCTTGCCCGAGACCAGGCTGCAGCAAAGTGATGTAGCTGGTTTCTCTTCCCCACACTCCATGCTGGTGGTCGGGGCTCTGTCATCTCCTCCCCCAGCTCTGTCCAGGGGATGCCCTTCTTGTTTCCCACCAAGGCTCCGCCAGTAGTTAAGAGTTCTATACAGAGGTACAGGAAGCCCATCACTTTAATTTTTAGGATATTCTGTCACCATTTTTCATTTCCCTGTCAAAACTCTAATGCCCAGAGTGCCATTCTTATAGGCCATGCTCTCCAGGTTCTAATGTCAGACATAAATTTTGCATCTGAGCTAAAGTGCTACTGACTGATAACAGTGTAATGTATCACAACTAACTGCAAAATTCATTTTCCAAAACACTCGTGTAATTACACCATTAAGTTATACGTGTGGCCATTAATTTGTCCACTGCCCCCTATTTCATTAGTTCTTGAAATAAAGTTCATGTTTCTGATTCTTCTTACACTAATTTGTTTCCCTTCAGCACATATTCCTTCTCAGCCTTCTGTGCCCCCCCCCATGTCATACCCACTTTCCCTGCCTGTCTGTGGATGAAAAACTGTACATGGAACAGCTCACAGACACACTCGGCCTTTCCTGAGGGCATTACCTATCCCAAGCAGATCATATAAAGGGATATTATTCAGTCTTAAAAAGAAGGAAATTCTATTTTCTGAATTCTAGTATTTTCAATAAAGAAATAATATTTTCTTTAGATGAACCTAAAGGATATTGTGCTAAGTGAGGTCAGCCAGGCCCAGGAAGACGACCTCTGCGTGATCTCATCATTTGTCTAATTGAAATGTCAAACTCAAGGAAGTGAAGAGTAGAGCATGGCTATCAGACTCAGGGAGGGGGAAACGGGAGGTGTTCAGTAAGCATAATGTTTCTTTCAGTTGTGTTAAGTGAACAAGTTCCAGAGATCCGCCTTACAACATAGTGCCTATAGTGTCTATAGCCAACAATAGTGTATTTTGTACTTAAAAATTTGTTAAGGGTAGACCTCATGCTAAATGTTCTTACCATAAAACAAACAAAACTTTCACACACATGTTTTTAATTTAGTTCTTATAAAACCTAAGGTTGTGAGAATTATGATGTCATTTCATATGTAACAATATCAAGAATTTAGGAAGTTGCTTAAATGCGAATTCACCATGAAGCTTAAACATTAGGGCTCTTCGTTTGTGTGTGTCCTTTGACCCCTGGGAACTGCCGAGAGGTGAAGGGTCCTACACGGCGGGCAGAAGCCTGAGGGCCACCAGCAAGCATTTCCATGTGCGCACTGCCAGTGTCTAAGAGAAAAAAGGGTCCAGACTGCCCCCAAACTCCCGTAATATGCTGTGATTTCCTTTTTAATTCTTAAAAAAAAATCCCATTTATACTTCATTTTATATTTGTATTTACTTAAAGATGGAGCACTAAACAGAGCAAACCTTAAGTCCACATATAAGTTTCCATTCCCAGTCATTGGACATGCTCCAAACAATGGAAAGAGGGCTACGAGCCCGGCTTGTACCATTCCAGGGCCCATGTCCTTTCTGAGAATCAGATGTTGACACCTCAGTGCCTTCTCCCCTGAAGTTGTTCCAAGACAGAACAGCATCTCTTCCTGCACCTTTGAATCACACACGGCACTTTCTCAAGACTTTAATTAAAAAAAAAAAAAATTAGCAGCAAGTATACAGCCAACTCCTCTGCTACTGTGTCCTCCAGTCTTTGCCTCATTTCTCTATTAACCTGGAATAGATCCTGGGCTGAGGAGTGTGCCCTGTCTTTACCTTTCTGAAAACACCTGCTATGGCAGGAACTTGGTGAATAGCAGCTAAGCCTCTCAGAGGATAGCAAGTCTTTCTTGCAGCACCAGGTACCCCACTGGGGATTTTCACAGGCCTTTTATTTTAGAATTGTAAGGAGAGTTTATGACCTCAGATGACAGAGAGAACCTAAGAACATCGTCCCCAAGACAGTAGCAGGCAAATTCATCTGTGTGACTTGACTTTCAATGCTCACCTCCAAGCAGAAGTTGCTCCCCACTTTGGCCATTCACTCATTCAACAAATATATTCCAAGCACTGACTAAATTCTGGGGACAAAACTGTCAAAGATTTCCTCCTGCCCTCAAGAATCTAAGCAAAGAAAGTCTATGATTTCTTTTCTTTTTTTTTTTTTTTCAATTTTTACATATACATGTGTTTATTAGGTTTCCAGTTTTTGCCTTCACAGAATTAAAAAGGCTTAAAATTTAATAACAATAACAATGTTTAAGATAAGGACTAGAAACAAAAACCTCGTAAAGAAGATAAATTCATTCAGAAAAGAAATCAGATGATTGCTGCATTGAAATATTAAGCAATAATAATAATAATAATGCAAAGAAAGTAACATTCACATTGTCAGATAAGAATATGTCTATTATAATAGAATGCTTTGACTCTGAGGCTCGGTATTGAGTTATCAGTTAATTTCTTCTTATTTTTTTTCAAAGTATCAAAAAAAAAAGACAACTAATATTTATAAATAAAAGTAAAAGATAATTTCAAAAAACAAATCGTGTTTGTAATTTCCCTTTATAACAATATATTTTCTCCAATTTTAATATCGGGTGTATCCAGATCAAGTAGAATGATTTTGAAGTATTTCTTCTTTTTCTATTGTCTATAAGATTTGGCATGATCTGTTTTTTTAGAGTCTTCAATTTCTTACTATTGTAATGTTTCTGTAACATTTAAGTGTTAAGTATTATTTTACCGTGATCCATGAAAATTTGTTCCAGAAATTGTGTCGATAGGAAAAGTCTTACCTTTTTTTCTATTAACTTCCCATATAAAGTCTGACATATTTTCTGATGGAAAAATTCCTTTGATTTAATTTGAAAAGTTTTAGGGTGTGCAATACCAGTGGCAAACGAAAGAAAGAATGGAGAGGGATGAGGCATGACAGTGCACCGCTGGTTCCAGTGATCCATTATACTTCACTTGCCTTGGTAACATATGAGGACATTTTTCAGTTCAGAATGTGATATTCACGAGAAAAATTCAGCCTTCCTTTCCTCCTCCTTCTTCTTCCTCCTCCTCTTCTTTTCTCTTCTCTTTCTCCTTCTTCTTCCTCTTCTTCTTCCTCCTCTCCCTCATCCTCTTCCTCTTCTCCTTAATGGACTGCCAGGCCATACACATTCATCATGCACATTTCCTCTCTGGCTGCCCAGTGGAGGGTGATCCCTGCGAAGGGAGGCAGCAGTTCTCATTTCTTTAGTGCTCCCTGGCGAACTTGGCTCTATGCTGAGCACACGGCACATGACCAGGCTTGTGTTGATTCCTCATTGACAGTTATGGCCACACCTAGCACCAGTCACCTCTTGTACTTGTTGACTACGTCCTGAGTTGCTCTCACATCTTAGAGTGATCTTACTGAAGATGCGGCTTACCTCTGTCCTCCCTGCAGCCTCCACGTTCAGCACTGGGGGCCGGCACATGTAGGACAAATGAGCTAGTCAATGCCTGCTCTTCTTGATTTCCATGATGACTTAACAGTGAAGTTAACATGTGTCAGTACTCACAGGCTTTGCTGTCCTGGAGCACGTCAGCTGTTGGCATCTAACTTTTCTCTCTGCTCTGCCTGACCAGCTCTGATTTATTCCAAAGAAGTCACTGTTTCCCTGGAAGTTTTCTTGACACTTGAATAAATGGTAGCCGCTGACTGTCTGGGATTCACACGCAAATCCTGGTACAAATTATCGTTATGTTGATTCCTTTCATAAGCACATTGGGAGCTCCTGGCACTGTTCTGAGTGCTGAGGCCCTGAGTGAATGATTTGGGGTCCAGCTGTTTCAATGGGCCTGCAGAGACACCATGAGTAGATGTGGGGGACACTGTTACAGTACTGTTCCCCACATTCCAGCTCTCATGGCATTTTCTGCTGAGCCTATGGTTCATGTGGTGCCTGGATGGAGTATTATTATCATGCAATCCATTTGAGCCTTTTCCTAAGTTAAACAAGATAATTGAAGTATATTCTCACCTAAAGTCACATCAGGTGTCTTTGTTGCACAAACTGAATTCCTCTGGCTTAAGAGAGCAAATGTTGTTAAAATAACACTGATTTCTGGAAATTCCTAGTTTGTCTCCTGTTGCTGATGATAAAGCACCTGCTCCGTCTCTGCCCTGCAGTTTGTGTAAGAGGCCCAGGCATGGCTCCCTGCGGACCCTGTGTGCTCTGCTCCTCCCCCTCATGACGTGGTCTGGTGGCCCTACCCAAGGACATCCCTGTGCTCCAGCTGCCACGGACCCTGCCATCCTGTCTCCTGCCTAGAGTTCAAGCCCTGCTTTCTTTCCACAGACCTGAGAAGCCGGTCTTTTCTGCCTTACTCTGTCTCTCTGTCCCTGGTTCCTTAAACAACATTGGATGTGTTCTGTGTCCCACACAGGTCCTCAGGAGAAAGACATTCTCAGTTTTTACTGACTGTCCTCTGCCTCGAACCAAGGCCCTGGAGTGGGGCTGAGTTGGTGAGACAGAGGCCATGGGGCCCCCTGCATGGTCCCACCTGTGTTTCAGGTGCTCGTGTGCTTAGGTCACCTCTGCCTCAAGGCCACTCTCTATTTTGCAAATTGGCATCTAAAGATCCCAGGTGACCAGTTTCTCTGATGGATCCTGGCTCTGAATCCTGGATTCAGCTATTTGGCACAAAATTTCTGCAGTGTTAAGCCCATTGGGAATGAGTTAAGGGGGTTGACATGAAGAGCAGATAAGAATATGGAGTGAACATGAGAGCACAGGGGGCTGCCGCAGTACAGGGCAGGTGTGGCTTCAGTGTCTGCAGACAAAGTGACAGGGCAGATGGGATTAGGACACCAGGTCCCAGTGCAGGCAGCTGTGGTGGCTCCAACCTCTCCACTGTCCAGCTGTGTGAACATGGCCAAGTATCAAAATTATGCGAGCCTCTGATACCTCATTTAAAAATGAGGATAAAACTCAGCTCTTCATATTGTGAGGATTAAAAAAAAGAACATACAGCACCCGATGCCTCACATCACACTCAACCGTCACCATCACCCCTCTCCACCCCGGCAGAGGGAGCTGAGTGCCCAGGGAGTGAGATGAAGCAATGCAACACCTGAATCTCACCAGTTAAGATTAAGTGAAGTATTAAAAAGAGAGAGTCAATAACTGAACTGCTTTAAAGACTCAACTGAAGTAAAAGGCAGGAAAGCATCTAATAGAACCAACCCATTAGGGAAATCTGAGCCACTTCCCACTCCAAAAGCCCTTAGAAAATTATTGCAGTGTAGTTTTAATTAGTACTCAGGGCTCCCATACCAGCAAGAGGTCCCCAGAGCCGCTGCAGCATTTGCAGTGAGCTGCTCAGAGGCAAATGACGCCATGAGCTGCAGGTCTGCTCACGGCGGCTCCCCCAGTGAAGCTCCATCTGGGGCACCCCATGTACTGTTCAGACCACTGCGACCACCCAGGTGCTGACATGTGACTCCTGTGGAAAGGAGGAGGCCAGGGCTCTGCACAGATTTGGTAAACACCTTGGGAAGCCTTAATAGAAGACATCAGAAGCCTCTATTTCACGGGAGTCAGGACTGAGAAAGATATCCTTTTGTACTTTATGACACATAATTCTATGTTTTATGTTTTTAGAACCATGCAATGATTTTTCCCTCTTAGAAATCCATCACATTTGATCATTTATACTCTGTTTAAAGAGAGTGAAGAATCCTCTAAATGCCATAAAAATTGCTCAATTTTAGCTAGGTTCACCCAGAGTGATTTATTTTCTATCTTTTTTTGAGCAGATTTTTTTTTTTTTTTTTGAATTGCTGGTCTCCCATGTACTTCACTAAGCAGCCACAAAAAATAAAACAGGAAAGCTGAGAGGTATCGACCCTTTCTGGGCCTGGGATCATCACAGTCCATGTGAGACAAAATAGGGAAATAGCTCATGTCAAAAGCTTTGAGCTTCATCCCTGACAGTTGTGAAGAGCCGCATTCTCTTGTGAGAGAGAGCTGAGAGCTAGTACCATGAGAGAGGGAGAAAGACGAGGCTAGAGAGAGAAAAATACATTGAAATATATTTCCCTGGGCTTAACGCCTGTGGCTCAACGGGCTAAGGCGCCAGCCACGTACACCTGAGCTGGTAGGTTCGAATCCAGCCTGGGTCTGCCAAACAACAATGACGGCTGCAACCAAAAAATGGCCGGGCATTGTGGCGGGTGCCTGTGGTCCCAGCTACTTGGGAGGCGGAGGCAAGAGACTCGCTTGAGCCCAGGAATTGGAGGTTGCTGTGAGCTGTGATGCCACAGCACTCTACCCAGGGTGACAGCTTGATGCTCTGTCTCAAAAAAAGAGAAGAAATATATTTCCCTGGATGCAAAGCTTCTAGACGTTTAAATTATTTCCTCAGTGCCTTATATGAAACAAGAAATATTTTATGATTATTAAAAATAATATATGAGCTTATTTAAATCCTAGGTAAAGGATATA
>CAUYON010138836.1:0-18611 GCA_963573935.1 Arctocebus calabarensis
GCCTGTAGTCCCAGCTATTTGGGAGGCGGAGGCAAGAGACTCGCTTGAGCCCAGGAATTGGAGGTTGCTGTGAGCTGTGATGCCACAGCACTCTACCCAGGGCAACAGCTTGAGGCTCTGTCTCAAAAAAAAAAAAATAAAAAAAAAAAAAAAAAAAAAAAGTTTAGATCCACATCCATATATGGCCTGGGGTGAACATTTTACTTTACTTTTTTTTTTTTTTTTGAGACAGAGTCTCACTATGTCGCCCTTGGTAGAGTGCCGAGGTGTCACAGCTCACAGCAACCTCACACTGTTGGGCTCAAGCGATTCTCTTACCTCAGCCTCCTGAGTAGCTGGGACTACAGGCACCCACCATAACGCCCAGCTTTTCTTTCTTTTTTTTTCTGTTTAGCAGGCCTGGGTTGGGTTGGAACCCACCAGCCCTGGTGCCTGTGTCTGGCACTCTAACCACTGAGCATGGGTGCTGAGCCACACATTCTTTTTTTTCTTTCTTTTTTTTTTTTTGAGACAGAGTCTTGCTCTGTTGTTCCAGGTGAGAGTGCCATGGCCTTAGTCTAGATCACAGCAACCCCAGCTACTGGGTTGACGTTATCCTCCTGCTTCAGCCTCCTGAGTAGCTGGGACTATAGGTGTCCACCACTACACCTGGCTAATTTTTCTATTTTCAGTAGGTCTCATCCTTGCTCAAGCTGGTCTCGCACCCTTGTGCTCAAGCAATCCTTCCACTTCAGCCTCCCAGAATACTGGGATTACAGGCATGAGCCACCATGCTGATCCAACATTTTACATTCTTTTTTTTTTATTGAATCATAGCTGTGTACATTAGTTCAATCATGGGGCATTTTACATTCTTATAGCAGATTTTTTCATCTATAAATTTATAGGCTGCTTCTCTGGGTAGTAAGCAGAGCTTTGTAACTTTTCTTTTTTGGACTATGTGGCTTTTTGGACATCCTGGATTTATGAATGAGCCTCCAGGCCACACAGAGGCTGTAAAACCCACCTTCCTTAGTTCCAGCACACTGGACCAGCACTCTTGGACTGCACAGGCTGGAGTTCATTACTCTGGATTTAAGTTCTCTCTTTACCGTGGAGATTGCCTCCCTTTTCTTCCAAGCTTTGTTATGTATAAAATATTTTTGTTATGTTTTATCTAGTATTATGCATGTCTATTGTAGGTGGGGGATGATTCAAGTTAGCTCAGTCAACTTATATTACTATGATCTGAATGATAAAGGTTTAACTTTCCTTTACCTCAGACTGTAAGCATGTTCATATATCTTTCCTCTTTAAAAAAACCTCAGGATTTTGTGCTTCTATCTGTAGATAAATTCCTGTCTCTTTCCTCCTCTTCCCAACCAAAAGTTGAAAAAGCATTGACCATATTTTGCCTCTACTTGCAAACCTCTCTAATCCATTCATTTTGAAAATCCCCTGCAATCTGGCTTCTGTTCTCATCATTTTGTAAGAGGAACTACTCTTATAAATGTCATCAATGCTTGCGAGGTCTGGTGGTGCATGCATGTAAGTTCCAGTAGCTTGGGAGTCTAAGCCCAGAAGTTCTAGGCCAGCCTGGGCAACAGAGTGAGACTGTCTCTCTAAAACAAAGCAACACAAAACAAATCACGAATTGTATTCTGAGGTTACATCCGATGGACACTTTTCAGGGTTGGCTTTTTCATTTCTTTTGAGAATTCCTATTCCCTTTACTTCTCTGCTTCCATGTTATCTCTGTTGTCCTTGTATTTCCCCTAATGGTCTTTCTGGATTTTTATTTCTGTACTCTGCTTCCTCTGCTCACTCTTGAATATCGTTTTGTTTTGTTATTTTAGGTAGGATTAACTTTCGACTCCTGAAGCGTCTTACTTTGCATTTTGATACTTCTTTTATGGGAAGGAGTTCAGGGAGTAGAAAATTCCTGGTCTACCCTTGCCCTTCTACTCATATTGCATCTTGGGAGGTGAGTTAACTTAAATGATTGGTAAATATAAAAAGAACAAAGTTGGTTACCTGGGTGTGGTGGCTTGTGCCTGTAATCTGATATATCACACTGAGAGGCTGAGGATGGAGGATTCTTTGAGCTTAGGAGTTCGAGAACAGCTTGAGCAAAAGGGAGACTCCCATCCCTACTAAAAATAGAAAAATTAGCTGAGTGTTGTGGCACACACCTGTAGTCCGAGCTACTTGGGAGGCTAAGGCAGGAGGATCACTTGAACCTAGGAATTGGAGACTGCTGTGAACTAAGCTGATGCCACAGCACTCTAGCCTAGGGCAACAGAATGAGACTTGTCTTTAAAAAAAATAATAAAATAAATTTGGAATGCTTAGCTTTGCTTCTCTATTGTTATTCTTAGAAGTAGGTTGCCATGTTCTTCGGGCTCCTTTATGTTATGCATTTTACATGGCCCCTAGGAGGAGAGTATAGCAGTGGATCAATACTTGGGACTGGTGGGATAATCCTCCTTACTCAGTTTGGTATGGTTTGGCATGGTACTAGTGATATAGTATCAGGAAGTTTTTCTGTAATATAAACTATTTCTCCCTATATATTTTTTTCCTCAGCAATAAGCTCTCATCTTTTGATTCAAGGAAGAGGGGTGCAAGTGGGTCTACTAGGTCCCCCAACAATGCTTTCTAATCACCACAACTATTCTTAATATCAGAAAATTGCTATTGATCACCAAATATATATCTCTAGCTCAAACAGTTTACCTGAACTTCTTTAGTTTACCATCTCTTGGACGTTTTCTTCTGGATGTTATACAGACTCTCAAATTTAAGATGTCTAAAACTCAAGCAGTCATCTCACCCTTAAGTTACCCTTTATTCTCTCTATCACAGTTGATGACGTCACCATTTATTTGTTCGGGGGGGAAGCCATAAACCTAAAATTCATGGGTTCATTCAGCATGTATTTATTGATTGCATACTATGTTCTAGGCAACATTATAAGTGCTGGAGGACGTAACAATGAACTAAACATATAAAATCCCCTTTTCTGTGGTGCTTATGTTATAGTAAAGGAGGAAAAACAGTAAACAAACTAAATAAGTAAACAGTATAATTAACTAGGTAGAGCAATAATAAAAATAATAGTAGTAATATCAAACACTATGAACAAAAAGGGCGGGTGAGGCATGAAGGTGCTACTAAGGCAGGTTGTAACAGGATGTGAGCATAGGCCTCATTGAGAAGGCAACATTTGAACGAGGACTTGAAGGCAGTGAGGGAACAAATTATGTGAACTTTTGTGGAAAGAGCATTTCAGACAAGGAAACAGCAAGCATAATGGCCTTGAGGTGGGAGTATGCTTAGTTTACTGAAGAAATAGTAAGGAGGCCAATGATTTGGAGTGTGTGAGGTGAAGTTTAATGGGGGAAAGGTAACAGAGGCAGAAAATAAAAAAGAACCTTATAAGTCATTGTAAAGACTTGGCTTTTACTCAGCAACAAGGACTTTGAGCTAAAGAGTAAAGTGCTCTGACTTTGTTTTAAATAGTTCACTATTGCTTCCATATAGAGGCTAAAGTGGAAGTAGGGACACCCACAAAAAAGACTATTTTAATAAGCCAGGTTTGGTTAATAATGATGCCTTAGGTTGCTGTGATAGCAGGTACTGATAAATAGTAAGATTCCTTATGTCTTTTGAAGACAGAATCAAAGGGATTTATTGATGGATTGGATATAGAGTAAATGAGAGAGGAGAGTCAGAGATGATTCCAAAGGTTTGGCCAGACCAACCAAAGGACAGAATTGCAATCTCTTAATATGGAGAAAGCTATTGGTAGAGCAGGTTTTGAGGGGGAAGACCAGGAGTTCGGTTTTGCTGGGTTGTGTGATATTTCTATTCACTTTCTCAGTGGAAAAGTGATACATATGTTCAACATCTCAGTGGATTTATGAGTGTGGGTTCAGGAGCTGTGTCTGTTTACATTTTCTAAACTGCCCCTCAGTTAGATTTGAGCCATGGTATTAGGTTACAGGTGAAGAGATATGGGTAGTAGTGATGTAAAACACATTTAATCCTGACCTTTTAAAAATACCGTGCAATCCTCCTGTTTTCTCCCAGACATGACGGCAAACTAGGGGAGGCCACGTCCAGACGATATAGCTAAGATATATGTCAGACTATAACGTGAAAAGAGTTAAGCATTGAGATTTTATTGTTACTGCAGCACAGCCTAATCATACTTGACTAATACAGTGGAGAATGTTCAGGCTGGAGATACAGATTTGGAATTTATCAGTATATTGAGACATTCAGGTCCACGAGATGGATGGCAACACTAAAAGAGAAAGGTAAGATGGAGAAAAGAAAAGATATCCCCAAGCCTTGCTACATTCTAACATTAAAAGGTCGGGGAGAAAAGGAGGAACTAAGAAATTAAGGGGTAGCTACCAGTGAGGTAGCAGGAAAAGTTGGAGTTTCTGCTTCATAGGAACCAGATGAAGAATATATTTTAAGTAGAAGCGAATGAGTAACTGTGTTAATACTTGTTAATGAGATCAAGGAAGGTGGACATGAGAATTTCCCATTGGTTTAGCAAAATAGACATCATTGATCATATTGGTTAGCCAACCTGAGGGGAATTTGAGAGAGAATGGGAGAAGAGTTGATGACAGTGAGTATAATAGCTAAGAGGACAGTGGGGTCAAAAGAAGGGTTTGTGTGTGTCTGTGTGTGTGTGTGTGTGTGTGTGTGTGTGTGTGTAAGAGAGAAAGAGAGAGAGACCTACATATTTTCATGATGATCCAGTAGGGAGGGAAATGATGCAAGAGAAAGGAGGAGACCTTCAGGAGAAAAGTTCTTAGGAAAGGTTGTGGAAATCTGGTTCACAAATGGTAAGGGGAAGGCAGACAGAGCTGCTTGAAGATGGATGGATGTGGTGGTCGAAGACTATAGAAGATCTCTTCTGATTGATGTCATCTTTGACTCATTCATACTCCTCATTTTCTTCCCTTACCACTCACATCTGTCAATCATCTAACCCTGCCTATTAAGTCGCTAATTTTTTCATAAATGATTCCCTTTTATGTCCTTGCCTTGTTGCTATTTTAATCATTTGGTTTTTTCTTCCCAGGACTACCAATACAGTTTACTGGCTAGTCTCCTTCCTTAGACTTTTTCCTGGAAATTCATCCACTCCCTTCTCCCCAAGAGAGAGCTAGCTAAAGCAAATATTTGATCATGCCACACTATCATAAGAATGGATAGAAAGCCTTTCGTAGTCTGTACGCCTAGCTAGCTTCCCAGCCTTTCCCCCTAACACTTCATATATCATTTTATGTCCCAGCAATATCATACCATTTGAAATATAAACTTCCTTCATTGGGCTGTTGCTTTGCCTTGAAAGGCTTATCCTGTTGAATTCACAATTATTTTCCCTACTTCTTCTTTTTCTGCTTCTAGCTATGAGGTAGGACAATTAAGTTCAGTAACTCATCCTAGAAAAAGTGCTACATATCTGATTGCTAAATATCTCTATGGTCAAACTTGAAGTACTCCCCTTCACCACTTAGTGACCATAGTGATATTCAGCAATGAGGTATGTAACTCTTTTTCTAGAATGAGTTAGTGAACTTAATTGTCTGTTCTCATATTCATCATCTTTTAAAATTCAATGACTTCACTGAGACGTAAGTTTTTTGAAACACTTTCCAGAGCCTCTCCTCCTTCATAGAGGAATTGGATTCTTTTCTTTTGAATTCCAACACCAACAACCCACAACGTTCCCGTCTATCTTAGCCTATCAGCTTATATGTCTCTCTAATTCATCAAACTGTTCAACTTTTGAGGGTAGAAATATTGTCATTTATTTTTTGAATCGCTAGTGCCTAGCACAGTCGTTGGTATAAAATAAATGTTTAGTAATGACAAAGTGTACTGAAGAGTGCACTCCTTTGGGAGAGAAGATTAAGGCTTTTTATCTTCAGGGATTATTACACACAGAGCTTAGTGGGGGAAACAGTACCTTGAGTACCCAGCGAAAGCAGTGGTATGATTAGATGATGAGAAGATCAAAATTAAAGACAACAGCAAATTATAGACTGATAGCACAGAGAACTCTGACATGGGATTTAATCTTTTACATGTCGTTATCCCACGTGTTATCCCAGCACTATTTATTGAATGTGGTATATATATGTACACCATGGAATACTATTCAGCCATAAAAAGATGGTGACTTCACATCTTTTATATTAACCTGGATGGAGTTGAAACACATTCTTCTCAGTAAAGTATCACAAGAATGGAAAAGTAAATATCCAATGTACTCAATAGTAATATGAAGCCAGTAGATGATCTAATTCACACCCACATAGGAGAAAAACTCATTTCAATTCAAGTTGTGGGGAGGGGAAATGAAGTACGGGGGAGAGGGAGTTTGGGGTGCTCCCACTAGTGGACACAGTGTAGGGGTGCATGGCACAAATTTTGGGTGCAGAACATAACTACAAGAGGGACTCTACCTAACACATTCAGATATTGTGACTTGGTTGTTTTTACCCTCACATTAACCTGAAAATGAAAAAATAATGTGATTTAAGAGGGAAACAGTACAGGGTAGAATCTGAGAAGTGCCATGGGTGAGGGGTAGGGATAGAACTGCTGGCAGAAGCCTTCTGGATCTCAACACAGAAAGTTCTGGTAGCAAAACTAAACTGGAGTGCCTGATTCATTACTTCTACACCTATCCACCCTGAGAGATCTAAGAAGTTGTCTACAGCTTAAGAAGGTCCCAGGAGCTGAAAACCTTGACTAAAATTTTGATGCTTTAGACATGGGAATTTTACTGCTAGTAATTTATTGTAATGGCATAACCACGCCAGTGTCTACATATGTATATAAACAAATATTTTATAATAGCAAAATATTTAGAAATATGGGTCATTTATCTCTTATGTTTTTCCATATTTTAAATTTTGTAACAAGCTATGTGACTTTTATAACCATAATCTAAGAATTAAAAAGTCTTAGAGGAAAGCAAACAAATTACTTAGAAAAGCCTTCCTAATAGAATTTTATTCATATTATTATGAAATATTATTTATTAAAGTTAAGTCAGGGATGACATTTTTGGAATCTTCTTAATGTACTTGTTAGCAATCCAGGGTTTTTTTTTTTTTTCCCTTACAAGTTTTCCCTTATTATTGGCACAGAGAAAGAAAAATCATGTCACTTGGGGAAGATATAGCTCCTACCAAATAGACAGAGGTGCTGGTAGGAGGTTGGGAGAGAGTCAGAGAGAATGAAGGAAGGGCTCAGATGCTGCCAGCATCCCTAAGAAGGCTCTCAGCTCTCTTAGCCACCATGTCTCAGCAGCTAAACTATACCCCTGTGGGGTCCATGGTTGTCCAACTTTGTATAACTAGTACTGAAAAACAACATATTAAGTCCTTTAAAATCTTTATTATCTTTAATAAATGAAGGATTAATACTTTTGTTTTGAAACTTTTAAAATAAGTTGACTTTTTTGATGAGTATGTACTTACAATTCGATCACAGGATGAAACTTTTCTGTGAAGTCAAGTCTTAATGGGCAGCCATATTCTTCCCAGTTATACTTTACTTTCTAGAAAAGGAAATGTGTTTTAGTTATTTTATATATTTGGACCATTAAAAAGATCATAATTTTCTTAAAAATATATTTTTTTCTTTAGTGCCGAGTGCCAAAAGATAAACATTGTAACTTTCTTACCAAGTTATTAAGTGGTCGGCCCCTCAGAGAAGACCTATAAAAAGACAATCTTCATTATTTATTTATCTTCCCTCTTTTCAAACTTAAAAACTAGAACCACGACTTTGTTTAGGTGAGGAAGTATCGCAAAAGTCAAATAGACATAATTACAAAATAGTAAGCACTCACTATGTTTCAGACCCTTTCTTTCTACACCTATTTCCTCAGATATTAATGCATTGTTACAATAGCCAACAGGAATTATTGTGTGAATAATTGTCTTCCCTTTGTAGATACGGCACCATTCTCCAAAATTGTTCAAGGCTATGAACCTTGCTTTAGTATTAAGAAGGATGTGTGATTATAAAGCCCATGTTCATTGTGCTATTTCAATGCCATTTTCCCCAGAATATTAATAGATGAGAAAATAAGATCCTTCAGAATCAGTAACAATAAATGTATAATTTAGATTTACATGTTTTAATTTAGATTTCTCACTATAATGGAATTATAATCTAAATTAAAAATCTATTTTTTTTATATTTTGTATTTATTTATTTTATTTTAGCACACATACCCAGCATTTTTTTTTTTTTTTTTGAGACAGAGCCTCAAGCTGTCACCCTGGATAGAGTGCTATGGCATCACAGCTCACAGCAACCTCCAATTCCTGGGCTCTAGCGAGTCTCCTGCCTCAGCCTTCCAAGTAGCTGGGACCACAGGCGCCCGCCACAACGCCCAGTCATTTTTTGGTTGCAGCTGTCATTGTTGTTTGGCAGGCTCGGGCTGGATTTGAACCCGCCAGCCCAGGTGTACGTGGCTGGCGCCTTAGCCCATTGAGCCACAGGCGCTGAGCCTAAAAATCTAGTTTTTAATTTTGATTTCTCACTGATGGAATCCTTCCCCTTCATGAACTCCAGGGTTTATTCCTGCACGTACTTCCTTCATACTATTCCCTCACATATTTTCTGTCTTGTCCATCCTCAGACTTGACTCACTATTCCAAGCTGTATGCTCCATACACAGACTCAAGAAACTCCTGCCATAGAGGATAGAGCTCATGTCATACTAAAAGGTAGTACCTTCACCAAACATTTAACATTTTTTTTTTTATCATATCTTTTAAGTCACCTACTGACTTCACCAAGCATTGCAGTCTGGAGCACCTAAGCTCCTCTACCTTCCCACCCTGCCTTAAAGTTTAATAAAATTACTTAGGGGTTTGCCTAGTGGTTGAACATTCTTTCATTTGTTTTTTAATTAATCAGAATTAGACAATTTCACAGCGTTTCATAGGATCTTATAAATATTTCCGAGGGTATGGACTTCTGTACTTTTGATGGCCTAATATTTTTTAACTTTTTCTAATAA
The DNA here is from genome assembly GCA_963573935.1 of Arctocebus calabarensis. NCBI lineage: Eukaryota > Metazoa > Chordata > Mammalia > Primates > Lorisidae > Arctocebus > Arctocebus calabarensis. The sequence goes on from CAUYON010138836.1 coordinate 9,053, forward strand.
AGGTTTTTTTTTTGGCACAGCGTCTCACTCTGTCATTCTCTCACTCTGGCTACAGTGCCATGGCATTGTAGCTCACAGCAACCACAAACTCTTGGGTGAAAGAGATTTTCTTTTTTTTTAGTGGAGATAGGTTCTTAGTCTGGCTCAGGCTGGTCTTAAACTCCTGAGCTCAAGCAATCCACCCAAGTAGGCCTCCCAGAGTGCTATGATTACAGGTGTGAGCTACCACCCTTGGCCTTTAATAAAAATCTTTATCTTACAAAAGTAAAAGACACATTTTGTTTAGTTATATCTTTAATAAATCACACTATTAAAAATAAATATGCTTAAGATTAAACATAAAACATAGAAAAAGATGACTTAGTAGAATATTTGATGTCTGGACTTCCCTGGCAAATTTATAACTTCTAATTAGCTTAACTATAATCATATAGAGTTCAAGAAGAATTATGTAGGGAAGAAAACTTCCTTAAACTGGGGGGAATAATTTAGAATTTGAGACTATGCTTACTTTGTTTATCCAGTTGAACTGAATGAGAAGGTTGGGACTCTCTCTTGCATGTTTCAGAAAAGTTAATTATAGTGCCTGTATATTTTGCTTATTGCTAAAACTGACTGCACACTATCTAGCCAAATACATGGATGCTAATAGGAATTCAATGAATAAATGCTGATTGTAAATAATTGGTACCACGTTAATAAAAAACTTAGCTTTATGTTCAAAAAATTTCTTACTTTTCAATCACATAGGTAAAATCGTGGCGAAGACATTTTTCTTTGCTAAATCTACAAGAAAAATAATAAAGTTGTAATGTCATCAGTCCTTATATACTAGCACAAACATTAATTATTTATTAATTATTTATCTCTACCTGGACAGCATCATGAAATCATCACTTACCGAACTAGAATCTCCAGGGTTAGCGTTTGGCCTTAGCATTTCTATTTTTAAGAAAGTCAGTTTCACCAATGTTTCAGAAGACACCAGAACTTGAAATCTGCTGGTTTACCTCTTATATTTGATACATGTTTATTAAAAATTCATAAGACGGTGGAGGGTGGGGGTTAGGGAGAGTTTGCTTAAAAGATACCAAACTTTAGTTCGATAGGAGGAGTAAGTTCCAGAGATCTATGGTACAACATGATGACTATAGTTAATAATATACTGCATTCTTGAAAAATGCTAAGAGTAGCCATAAAGTATTCTCATCACAAAAAATATTAACTACGTGAGGTAATGCATATGCTAATTAGCTCAAATTAGTCATTCCACAGTGTGTTTAAAACATCATGTTGTATACTACAAATAAACACAATTTTATCTGTCACTTGAAAATAAAAACTCAGAATAGAAAACAAAAAGTGTTGGCGAGGATGTGGAGAAACTGGAACCCACATACATTGCTGGTGGTAATGTAAACTGTTATAGCTGCCATGCAAAGCAGCTCCTTCACAAGTTAAGCATGGGATTGCCACACGATCCAGCAATTCCACTTCTAGATACATCCTCAAAATAATCGAAAACAGGTGTTCAAACAAAAGCTTGTACACAAATCTTCAGTGTTGCTCTAGTTATAAAAGCCAAGAGGTAGAAATACTCAAAATATTCATGAATGGTGAATAGATAAACAAACTATGGTTTATCCATACAATGAAATTGTTCAGCGTTGCACTAGTCACAAAAGCCAAGAGGTAGAAATACTCAAAATATTCATGAATGATGAATAGATAAACAAACTATGGTTTATCCATACAATGAAATTGTTCAGCCCGTGAAAGGGAATGAAATATTGATACACGGCATAAGTGAACCTCAAAATCATGCTTAGTGAAAGAAGGTGGACATAAAAGGTCATTCGGATATTGTATGATCCCATTTCCCTAAGAATGAGGGACAGGCAAGTACATAGAGACAGTACATTACTGGTGCTGGGACCGAAGGGACGTGAGTATGGGGAGTTACTAGTTACTGGGCAGAGTTTCCTTTCGTGGTGATGAAAATACTTTGGAACTGGATAGTGGTGTTAGGTGCACAATATCGTGAATGTCCTTAATGCCACTGCATTGAGACAGACTCTTACTCTGTCACCCTGGGTAGAGTGCTGTGGCATCATCATAGCTCACAGCAACCTCAAATTCTTGGGCTCAAAGCAATCCTCTTGCCTCAGCCTCCCAAGTAGCTGGGACTACAGGCATGTGCCATTATGCTTGGCTAGTTTTTCTATTTTTAGTAGAGATGAGGCCTCGTTCCTTGCTTAAAGTGGTCTTGAACTCATGAACTCAAGCAATCCACATGCCTTGGCTTCCCAGAGTGCTTGGATTATAGGCACGAGCTTCCATACCCAGCCTGTATTGTATATTTTAAAATGGTAAATTTATGTTGTATGAATTTTTTCACAGTTTTAAAAACTTACCATGCTAAAACACACACACACACACACACAAATTCATAGGAAACTTATCAATATGGAAACAAAAAAAGGTAATATAACATAATCAGGGGAGACATACAGCAAGACTGCAGGGACAATTCAATATTATAAAATCATTAATAGTGTTTACTATATTGTTATTAAGAAAATTCAGGAAAAAGTAAATCTATCAAAATAAAGACAAATTTCTTTCAAGTGTTTTATTACACACAAATATTTTTTTCCCTCTAAACACAGATTTCTAGGTGCTACTAGAAACTCAGTTGTGTAAGTAAAGGATTCATATAATTTCTAGCTAGGGTTCGTACAGACAGAGGATATAATGGTCTATGAAATCACACAGATTTTAGATAAAATTATGTATTTTTCCACTTTATCTAGCAACTTCCAGTGTTAATTAGGAGGAACCCTAGACACCACTATTTTTAGATCAATGTTGAAAGTCTAGACTACCCTCCTGACTCTGAACCCAAGTGGGACCCCAAGGGATGCCAACTCTCCTTCACTGACAACTTTATGAAAGTGCTTCGGACCACGTACTGTTCCAGTCTCCCTTGGTGACTATGAAAACCACAGGCCGACTGCAGCCATAGTCCTAGGCATTAGAGATATTTTCAGGGTCCCAGAGCAATGGGTTATTGACTAAGAAATCCAGAGTGAGGTCTTGAAGTTTGTGTTTTTTAAACATGCTTTCCAGGTGATTCTGATGAGCAATTGAACTTGACAATTACTATCTGGAGCCTCCCATTAATAGATTGGTTTAAGCTGCTTCTTTGAATCTGGCTTTGGAAGGAAATCAGGGGACTGAGAAAGAGTTCTTTATGTGATTGTACTGGGAATCGATACTGGTAACATGTTGCTTACAGCAGTTATCCTCAAACATTAATGTCCCTATGAATCTCCTGGAAATTCTTTTAAAATGCAGATTCTGATTCAGTGGGTGTGGGAAGAGGCCTGAGATTCTGCACTCTTTTTTTTTTTTGAGTCAGAGTTTTACTCTGGTGCCTTTGTTAGGGTACAGTGGCATCAGCCGCCTAGCTCACAGCAACTGCAAGCTCTAGGGCTCAAGTGATCGTGTTGCCTCAGCCTCCAGAGTAGCTGGGACTACAGGAATCCACCACTATGCTGGCTAGTTTTCCAGGTTTTTTTGAGAGAGAGTTTCACTCTGTTGTCCTGGGTAGAGTGGAATGGAATCATCATAGCGCACGGCAACCTCAAACTCCTGGGCTCAAGCGATCTTCTTTGCCTTAGCTTCCTGAGTAGCTGGGACTACAAAGGCCCACCATTATGCCTTGCTAATTTTTCTATTTTTAGTAGAGATGCTTAGGCTGGTCTCAAACTCCTGAGATCAAGGGATATGCTCACCTTAGCCTCCCAGAGTGCTAGGGTTGCAGGTATGAGCCACCCACGCCCAGGTTAGTTTTCCTATTTTTATTAGAGATGGGTCTCACTCTTGCTCAGCCTGGTCTTGAACTCCTAAGCTCAAGGGATCCTCCTACCTTGGCCTCCCAGAGTGCTTATGGGTGTGAGCCACCAACCCTGGCCTGAGATTTCTGCATTTATAATAAGTTTTCAGGTGATGCCAGTGCTCATTTATAGGTCAAACTCTGATGAACAAAGATGTAAATATTCCCAGAAATAGGATAATAGAGTGTATAGGTTATATATGATGTGTATTAGTTACCCTTTCTGGGAGGTATCCTCCTGCCTCAGCCTTCCTAGTAGCTGGGACCACAGGCATTCACTACTACCGCTGGCTAATATGAATATACATATTCATATTATATACACATTCTTTTACATATACATATAAATATACAATATACATATACATTCTTTTAGAGAGGGGGGCCTCCCTCTGTTGCCCAGGATGGTTTCTAATTCCTAGGCTCAAGTTGTCCTTTCATCATGCTGGGATTACAGGTGTGAGCCAGTGTGCCCAACCCAGTTAGCCTTTTGGAGTTTCCTGGAAAAGGAATTATGAGTGCAAAGGCGTTAGGAAATGGAAATTTAGCAAATATGGATGAGACGTAAATATTTATCGCTCTAGCAAGTGATTATCACAATTCAGTAATGATCAAAAGATTATCAGACTGCCAGAGGAATAGATATTTGTTTTGAGAGCAAGCCATGTCATAAAAACTCAGCTAAAAGTTGATGTTCTCCCACTCACACCCTCACTCCTAACCAAAGAAAAGGAACGACAACAAATTGCCATCTCCACTACACATTTAACCGAAGCTAAACTGATTTATATTTACACAAAAAAATGTGTAAAAAATGTTTACGTATCTAAGAGATGTTACCTGTGTATTATTTTTCAAAGTGGAATTGAATTACTGTAGCAATGTGTAGTAGGACATTCGCTCAAAAGATGGCAGTAATCAAATGAATGTTACCTGTCACCATGCAACAGGCTGGACAGTCAAAGAAAGTGGCAGTGGCTCGGTTGAGGAGTGCAAGACTAATTTGATGTGGTGTTCAAAATTTGAGAACACTGTGGAAGTATGATGACACTGGAGGCCACAGAACCCCCCACATGCCTAACAACAGCATGATTCATGAGAAGCCTGTGAGGCCCTGTGTGATGTACACAGGGAAGATGGGGACACTTTGGTCCATGTTGCTCCAGCAGCAGTTCTCCTGTCATCAGAAGTGTCTACATACTGATGGGAACCACTCTGAGCACTTCTTGTAATTGCAGCAATCAAATGTGATTTCTATTCACCTTTTGTTGTCAGTATCTATGGAGAATCACAATTTCAGTACAGTTTTTTCCTTTCTTAAAATGTGTATACCTTTTTTGGGCACTCTTGGTACATACGGTCCTTGATTCTGTCTCATGTAGAGATAAGGCAAATGGGAGAGACAAATCCAAGTCGCTTCATTGTGAGCCATGATCAAGGACATTCATACTTTGGGATGCTCTACAGGAACCACTGGTGGTTCTGTTAAAAATTTCCCACGGAAAATGGTGCAGAAAACTGATGCTTTTCTGGTATGAGGGTAAGCAATTTGCTGATGTAAGTGAAATTGTGAGTAGTTTGAGTAGGACAGAAAACAGAGGTAAGCATTTCTCCCTTTCACTTCTCTAGGAATGATCTGTACACTGAAGAGCGGATGAAATGATGAAAAAGATAAACTGGCTGATTAAAAGGAAAGGTGGATGGGTTGGGCACGGTGGCTCACGCCTATAAGCCTAGCACTCTCAGAGGCCAAGGCAGGTGGATTGTTTTAGCTCAGGAGTTCCAAACCAAGCTGTGCAAGGGCGAGACCCCGTCTTTAAAAAAATAGGCAGGTGTTGTGACAGGCACCTGTAGTCCCAGCTACTTGGGAGGCTGTGGCAAGAGGATTGTCTGAGCTCAGGAGTTTGAGGTGGCTGTGAGCTATGACACCATGGCACTCTACTATGAGAGACAAAGTGACATTCTGTCCCAGAAAAAAAAAAAGTGGAGAAAAATGCTGGTAATAAAGTATTTAATTCTTTTTGTTTTTAGTCTGATTCAAATAATGTATATTTGACTTGGCAATAATTGACTGGGAATCCCATCAATTCAATTTTGGATTTCATTGTGAATGTGTTAGTCATTAGGCCAATATTATAATTAGTAATTATTATCTAGTTCATCATTTGTTTTAAAACGGAAAGAATATAAGACAGGTCAAATTGAAGTATACTTGCCCTTGAACTGCAATGTGTTTTTTAGCATCACATCCAATAGCTATTTGGAACATCTAAAATAAAATAATTTAGGTAGTGAGTTCAGTGGTTTTGATTCACATGATCTAAAATGTTATGACAGCTAAAATGATATGACAGTTACATTTCAGATTTGAAATCACCACCTTTGAAATGCAGGGCTCTGTTACGCTATTGCTCTGTCCTGTTCTCCTCCTTTCTTGATCATTTATTTTTTTTTGCTTCCTTTTGTCTTTACTGCTCATGAGGCCCAAAGGTTGGATCTCTGCTTTCTTAACGTTTCTCGGGGAATCGATCCAATCCCATGTTTTCCTCACCTCTGCCACATGACTACCAGCTTCACACTTCCAGCTCACACCTCTGACTCCTCTACTAGTTTGACTCCCCCCCTACTTTAGTAGACCAATAATTTTTCACAGTATTGAGTCACATTATATAAAATAGCATTTTAATCTTGTTATTCCTGCTTTAAGCAGCACTACCAGTTTTGAAGGAGCCTAAGCATGCAGCCTTGTCCTAGTTGTATGGATATTTATTTTAACCATTACTTACAACAGCTTTTTTGAAGAGAAGCACATGTGTGCTTTGTTTGGAAACAAACTACCTGTGGATCCTACAGCACAACATGCAGGAAGTTAGAGATTAGCCTACATCTCTGCCATCGGTGAGATGCCTTGTGAACACAAACACAGCCCGGGCTTCTCTGGGAGTAGACTCTGGGATACAGTGGAAAAAGGCAATCGCAAGAACCCAACGATAGCGTCACATAGACATGCTGTACCATGATGCCTTGTTTCATGGGCTGAACGTTTCCAAGAAAGGCATTTGACAAGGGAAAGGCGGATATTAAAACTACCAAATAAAATCTCACTGGAGTCTGATGCAATAAGCTTATTGCTTTTACAGACAAATGTATCTCTACTGTTACTAGCAATATTTCCCTTCTCTTTCAACAGATTCGATAAACAGTATTTACAGTAAGAACAGAGTAGAAAGAATGTTACATATAAAAATTAAATTAAAATAGAGTTTCATGTGACTTTGCAAAGAAGACAGGTTATATCTGGCAGTGGGAATGTAGCAGGAATTTCAATCGAAAATCAAAATACTATTAACATCATTAAATCTCTGTGATAAAGAAAAAGAACTGTTGCAAAATGCTAAATGTCTTATCCTGCCTGCAAATCTTAAGGTATCTGTTACTTAAAATTAATATACTGGTTATATAGAACAAAAATATAACTAATTACTACATAAACAAAAGGAAGGCTTACAAAGATAGAAAGTTAAAAATAAAGTGGAAGAATCCTTTCGATTTGTTTAAAGAATTGCTAATATTTCAGGCAGGGGATCATGACTTCTCTTTAACCAGTCCTGGTTCTTTCTTTCTTTTTTTTTTTTTTTTGAGACAGAGCCTCAAGCTGTCACCCTGGGTAGAGTGCTGTGGCATCACAGCTCATGGCAACCTCCAATTCCTGGGCTCAAGCAAGTCTCCTGCCTCTGCCTCCCAAGTAGCTGGGACTACAGGCATCTGCCACAACACCCGGCCATTGTTTGGTTGCAGCCACCATTGTTGTTTGGCGGGTCCGGGCTGGATTCGAAGCCGTGAGCTCAGGTGTACGTGGCTGGCGCCTTGAGCCACAGGCGCCGAGCCCCTGGTTCTTTCTTCAATGGATGCCTACTTCTACTTCTCCATGGCTCCAAGACCCCTACTCCTTCACCAGGCTAAGCGAACTCTAGACACTTGCATTCTACCTTAAACATGTCCCTGTATGTTGGAGATTTCCACAAGGTGAATCTAGAAGAACCCTGATACTTCCTATGCTTTCGGAAGGGCTATGGAGCTAGGAACATGTGGGTAGAGAAATGGTGTCCAGACAAGTTTGGTGGATATACAAGAGTTGTCCCTACTAAATCAAGATCTCCCAGACTTCATTTCAAAGACAAATGGCTCAGTGGGAGTCCATGGATTATATTTCCTGAATCACCTGATTTTATCCACAGCATCTGATTTGTTCTTTTTTTATTTGTTTTATTATTTAATTACCACCTATTATTATTATATCTTTGCTTTCCCATCAAATATGTTCAGAAAGATGAGCCTGCCCTTTATCTTTACTAAGTTATCCATGTGACATACATGATTGGCTGAGGTCCTCAAATCTCTCACAGTCAGCATCCACCATCACTTGATGATCTCATTTTTAATATTTCTTCTCTTCCTAGTCTCAGCTGACAGAAATAACCCCAAACTTCAGCACCAACAACATGGCTAGGATTAAAAATGTGAGTTGCCTTGCAGGTGGAAATTAAAAAGGAGTTGTAGGTACACAGTGTGGGAAGCATGATTAGGCCTGTTTTCCAGAGCACCCCTGGCTGCAGGGCTGACACATGTTCCCTGGGACTGCACACCTAATTAGAGAGATTCTGACATGTATGCTAAATGAAAATGTTTCTCCTCAGTGCAGAGACAGGGCAGGATATCTTCTGCCTTGGCTGAGAGTCAGAAATAACAAATTCCCTCTAACTGGTCAGAACAACTGATCTGAGACAGGGATTCTCAAGGCCTGTCAACACAAATGCTGGTAGATCGTGTATTAGACCTGAATTCTAGTCCTCTCTTTCTCGGAAAATTCATCTTGGAAGGAATTAATAAGGCCCTCTGGGGGCTGACCTACATTTCTGCAATTCCAGTTCTTGGTGCATGGTTAAAAAGTGAGATGCAGCCTTGTTGGAGCTGCCAGTTCTATTTGCTGCTCTGCCACAGGTTATGAAGACTAAAGGACAAAGACAGCAGACTTCTGTTCAAATAGCACAGTCTATTTCCAAATGATCCAGCAGGTTTAACAAGGACCTGACTTCCTCCAGCTGGAGAAGTCTGTAGGCCGTGGTTCTGTGTACACACAGAGCTAGGTCTTGTGTCTCTATAATATTTATCTGGAAGGCTGATGACTATTCATGAGTATGAGAGCACAAAGAAGGGACCCTGTGGTTGAAAGCATACCTTGTGGTTATGTACACATTTTGATTTCTTTTGTTTTCTTTTTGAGACTTAGGCCTAGGCCTCAAGCTGTCACCCTGGATAGAGTGCTGTGGCATCACAGCTCACAGCAACCTCCAACTCCTAGGCTCAAGTGAGTCTCTTGCCTCGGCCTCCCAAGTAGCTGGGACCACAGGTACCCGCCACAACGCCTGGCCATTTTTTTGGTTGCAGCCGTCATTGTTTGGCGGGCCCGTGTTGGATTCGAACCCGCCAGCTCAGGTGTACATGGCTGGTACTTTACCAGCTTGAGCCACAGGCGCCGCGCCTATTTATGGGGTTTATTTTGCAGCCTCAGGGTGGATATTTAGATATTTTGGTGGGGAAATAGATTACTGAGCTTGATTTGGAGATGATATTCCAAATCTCCCTGGGGATGTTGTATAT
>CAUYON010138839.1:0-21586 GCA_963573935.1 Arctocebus calabarensis
CCGCCAAACAGCAATGACGGCTGCAACCAAAAAATGGCCGGGCGTTGTGGTGGGTGCCTGTGGTCCCAGCTACTTGGGAGGCAGAGGCAGGAGACTCGCTTGAGCCCAGGAGTTGGAGGTTGCTGTGAGCTGTGATGCCACAGCACTCTGCCCAGGGTGACAGCTTGAGGCTCTGTCTCAAAAAAAAAAAAAAAAAAAAGACTTGCCTTCTTAAATGTTGGCAGTTTAAAATAAGTTGATTCAGCTCGGCGCCTGTAACTCAACGGGCTAAGGCGCCAGCCACGTACACCTGAGCTGACAGGCTCAAATCCAGCCCGGGCCTGCCAAACAACAATGACAGCTGCAACCAAAAAATGGCCAGGCGTTGTGGCCGGTGCCTGTAGTCCCAGCTATTTGGGAGGCGGAGGCAGGAGACTCGCTTGAGCCCAGGAATTGGAGGTTGCTGTGAGCTGTGATGCCATAGCACTCTATCCAGGGTGACAGCTTGAGGCTCTGTCTCAAAAATAAAATAAAATAATTTGATTCAGAGACTGATCATCATCCCAGGCTCACCACCTCTTAAAAACTTTTCCTCATCCCATGAACACTTTTCCTATGAATTCAGAATTTGGAAAACATTAATGGCTTCCCAGGTAAGGACAAACTGCAATTGTGCTAAGACAGAAAACCAAAGCTATTCCTTATAATGGAGGAAGGGGTTAAAGGTGGGGCTTGGGAAGGGGGCAGGAAGGGAAGAGGACCAGCATCTAAGCCTAAGTGTTTAATTAGTTCATTTATTAGGGGCTTACTTTATGCCTGGAACTGTGCCAGGCAGTTTTTGTTTCGTATTTAATTTAGTCCTTATAACAACCCTGGTAGGTATTCCCATTTTTTAGTAAGAAAATTCGAATTCATATTCAAATATGTAGCTGGGAACCCCCAACTGGTTAGTGATGGCACTGAGATTAAATCCAGGTTTGTCCGATGCCAAAACCCATTCTCTGAATTCCAGCGCTAGTGAAGCAGGTTAAAGCCACCAGAGGGGGAGAACTTCCTTGGACCTTTCCTGCAGTCTGGCAGCCTCTGACTGAGGGCTTTTTCTCAACACTGTTGAAGAACCCCTATGGCCAAGTGTGAGTGGAGCGGATCTGTGTTAGACAATGCCCAGCTCCCAACGCAGTACTTCATGAGTGGGACAAAGGGGAGCCCATTGGAACAGAAGTCCAGCCGCGGCACAGACCTTTGCAAATGTGTCCAGGTGGCCCACATTAGTTACTCAGCCTATTCGTGCATGGCAGAAAGTTCGAAACTGCAGCAGGAAGGACTGAGGTTAGGGTCCAGAGATGCTTTCTTAAGTGCAGTGGGAGGCGTGGCAGGCTATGGTTTCAGGGTCTCCCCTAGAGCTCGTGCAGTGTGGATTGTCTGGGGAGGGCCCTGCGGACCTCCAAGTATTTACACAGCTGTCTTCTTTCAATTTGGCCCATCTCAAAAAATTTCTGAAACCACAGTGATTCCTAAGGTTGTCTTACATACTTCTCTACTTCTAAGTCTTTGGACCACCCCCCACCCCTGTTGTGCTTGGCACTGCAGCCACTATACTCCAGGGAAGTAAATCTCTGCCAGAGCCACATACATCATTGCCCTTGAAAACAAACAACCAACAACAACAGCAACAAAAAACCAAACCAAAAACATTTTCTTGCCCTCTTTCCTGGGGCAGAGGACTTCCACCCGGTCCCTCATTCCGATCATCTCTAGATCTCTGGTGTCTAGACTGCCAACTGCCTGATTACCTGATGCAAATTAAGACTGCCTGCTTGACTGGGATTGGCTGGGAAGCCGAGCATGCAAATTGACTCACCAAGACTTTATCTGGTTAGAAAGAGTTAAAGTGCTGCCCCAGAGAAGGGGAGGGGGTGGAAAGGGGTCAACACAATTTGAATAAAATATTCTTCTGTCTTTAACACTTCAGTCTTTGGGTGATTTAATAAGGAGAGAAGCTGAGAGGGAGTGAGTTCAAAGTTGCCTATTTCCTTCCTTCTGCTGACCCCAGAGGAGACTTAGGGGCCTTATAGGTGGTAGCAGCTGTCTGTTAAGGGTAAATGTTTAATTTATTAAAATGAAGCAGGGCAGAGAGGCCAGACCAGCAGCACTTGGGGGTTGAGAGTTGGGCCTGGAGTAGATAATCTCTTTCTGCAGGGCACTGACCCACTGCCATCCCTTTCTCACTGAGCAAGTTGAAGGAGTAGAAGAGAAGGTAAGGGTCCCCAAAAGATAGGATCTTCAAGGAGGAACTTGGGAGTTAGGGTTTGATCTGCAGCCAGTGGGCTGACCTCTGAGAACCAGACAGAGAGCTGAGGCAGGAACTGGGGAAGAAAAGTAAAAAGGGGAAAGCCTTGGTTTAGGGGTACTCTTGCCTTCCAGGCTGGGGTTATTATGAGACACAGAGCTGGGGAGGAAAGGAGGAGTAATTCTCAGGCTAGCTTAAAAAAACAAATTCCCAAACCTGAAAGGAATGAGGATTGGGAATGGGAAGTGTCTCCCTCCACCCCTCCCCTTGCTAAATTTTTACCAGCTAAATCCTGGTGATAGAAGGAAGTGGCAATGAATGATGCAAAAGATGAGAGACCCTGCAGTGGCGCTGGAGAAAAGGGGAAAGAAAGACTAGGAGAGGCGGTGAGCACAGGAGGAGGGGATGGGCTCCCCTGCTTATGAATATTCTAATGGTTATATGTTCGGGAATCAGGAATTTGAAAGTCTGATGGTTGTTGTAATTACACATTCATCTTTGCTGTTTAGTTAAAGCCTCATATGTCATAGCAAGAAAAATTGTGACCTGTTATTAAAATCAGTTGTGTTTCCTGCAGATATCAAGATGAGTGGGGATGTAGCGGATTCCACGGATGCTCACAGCACTCTCAACCAGGTGGAACCAGGTAAGGAAGGGTCTTCTTTTCTGGAAAATGGAACAGGAAGGCAGGGGATAAGAGAGAGTCATTGGAAATTGTTGAACAACGTGGTATCTCTTCTTGCTTGGTCTTTCACCCAATCAGACCCCAAAACTGGGTATTAGAAACTAAAGGAATTCCCTGGAGACATGGGATGTGACCTCGGAATCTTTGAATGGTAGATATTGGTCTATAGCAAAATGAAACCTCTGGAACTAAGGAAGAGGCCAGATCCTTAAAAATAAAAACAAAAGCAAAAACAAGTTCAAGATCAGTCATACTCCCAGCTTCCCTGGTTGGGACAGAGGCAGAGCCTGTCTTTGGTAGATGGGGGGACCAGGGCCTTTGAACCCCAGGTAGTTCAACTGTCTCACTCAAGGAACTAACCAAAGAAGACTGTCGAAAGGTTCCCCTTCCAAATAATGTGCACGTGGGTGCTATGTAGGCTCAGAGGAGAAGGCTTGGTGCCTGGAGATGACTTCGCTTTGTAAAGGAGAGAAAGAGGACAGAAATAATAGAGAAGAAAGTTTCATAGCTCTTTGCTTTTAACCTCCATAGTTCAAGCCTTGCTTTGAAAGCTCCATATAATTAAAAAGAACTTAAAGGAAGATGAGTATAAATTGTAACACCACCAAATAACTTTAATAGCATCCCAACTAGTCCTCAATTAGTCTTTCATCTGGATCATTAGAGACATAGAAATTAGAAGTGGAAAAGAATCGATGTCCCCCAGAGCTAAAATCTTTTTTCAAATTTTCTAGTGCAGTCTAGTTCTATTCTTTTTTTTTTTTTTTTTTAAGGGCCTGGGGTTAGTGTTTGTTTGTTTGTTTGTTTTGAGATAGAGTCTTGCTCTGCCCCCCAGGCTGGAGTGCACTACTGAGATTATAGCTCACTATAATATGGAACTCCTGGGCTCAAGTAATCCTCCTGCCTCAGCCTCCCAAAGTGCTGGGATTATAGGCAAGAGCCACTAGCTAGTTCCATTCTCGAAGCTAAAACACTCAGGATCAGGAACAAGCTAATTGGGTGTCTCTGGAGGGAAGGCGTCTGCAGAATGCATTTACCACAAACTTTTCTGCTTCCCAGTTTAATATTGAAATGGCATCTATGCTCACAGGTAGCAAATTAGGTGCATAGAGCTATCATCTTGATATTTTGCTTTGTGTACAGAGATAGCCAGACTGCAGGGAGTTTGGGCCAGTTACACTTGTGTTTCAGTTGATTTATTACTTGAGTACGTTTTATTAAGGGCCTGTGGAGGGGGTACCTGTCCTTCCCAACTGAGAAGAAAATTGTGTTTAATTTTGAAAACCCGAGCAAGACTTTACCATCAGTTCAGTCACAGAGAGATGGGCACAGTCCCTGCGCTGACATTCCTCCCCAGAGAAAAATCAGAGGCCAGGAACCGTGATACAAAGTGGGGTTGCCCTTTCCTAGAAGCAGGCTGGCTAGTGCACACTCTGTTCCCCTGGGCTCTATTGCCCCAGATGTGTGGGACACAGCTAAGAGAGTGTCCAGGAGGGAAGAAGACCATGCTTAACCAGTGCACTCTGATGCTGTCTTGTTAGTTGCCATGACCAAGTCAGGGTAATGGTGTTGGGAGTGAGAGTAAGCCAGGAAACACAGGCAGTTCAGATCTTGGTGAGGCTTGGGAAGGTTAGTGTGTTGTAGAAAGTCTGAGCAAATTCTAGCCTCCTATCTGGGGACTCTGTAAGCTATGTACAGAGTAGGTTAAGGGAAAAAGGATGCAGATCTAGGTTAGAACCCTTAGAATCTCTCTTATCCAGGATTACTACTAATTCTATATGTGATCTTACACCAACCACTTTGCTTCCTAGAAGGCAGGAACAGATGACCTTTGAAAAGTATAGATTTAGAATCAAACAGACCTGAGAAGTTGGGCATGGCATATTCCTAGCACTCTGGGAGGCTAAGGCTGATGGATTGTTTGAACTCAGGAGTTTAAGACCAGCCTGAGCCAAGAGTAAGACCCCATCTCTACTAAAAATAGAAAAATTAGGCAGGCGTGGAGGCAGGCGCCTATAGTGCCAGCTACTCGGGAGGCTGAGGCAAGAGGATGACTTGAGCCCAAGAGTTTGAGTTTATTGTGAGCTATGATGCCACAATACTCTACCCAAGATGACAGAGTAAGATTTTGTCTCAAAAAACAAACAAAAACAGACCTGGGTTAAAATTCATAGTTCTATCCACCTGAAAAATTTATCCTTATCCCTTTTGCAAAGGGAGAAAATTATTGCCCAACTTAGAGAGTGAGTTAAGAGTTACTTGAGCTGGCTTGGCACCTGTGGCTCAAGCGGCTAAGGCGCCAGCCACATACACCTGAGTTGGTGGGTTCGAATCCAGCCTGGGCCGCCAAACAACAATGACAGCTGCCACCAAAAATAGCTGGGTGTTGTGGCAGGTGCTTGTAGTCCCTGATACTTGGGAGGAGACAGGAGAATCACTTGAGCCCAGGAGTTGGAGGTGGCTATGAGCTGTGATGCCACTGCACTCTACCCAGGGTGACAGCTTGAGGCTCTGTCTCAAAAAAAAAAAAATAGTTACTTGAGCTGATGTTGAAAGCCCTTGATGCAGTGCTTGGCACATGGTAACTATGATCATCACTATCCTTAATGGCATCATTTGAATTCTGTGATTCTGTAATGTGTGGAATGGCCATCACTTTGAGCACTTCTGGACCACAGGTAGCTGGGGCAGGTTCCCCTTCACTCAGGCCAAGCGTGTCAGCCCTGGAGGCTGGTTTTGCCCCCTTTGCCATTCAGGAAAGGATTCTCTGTGGGTCAAAATGGTGCTACCTGGGACTTCCATGCTGTCTGGCTCTTCACCAGCATGACATCTTTCTCTTTGGGGTTCTGTGGCTGGTAGCATCAATACTTAGGTGACCCTCAAATTCCTGCATTTTTTAAGGGCAAGAAAAAAGAAGTAGCTAATTAAAGTAACCAAACTTCCTGGAAAGTCGTTCTGACTCATCTTTTTTTACAGAGGAAAGCTCATTATGAGTCACAATGATTACCAACTTAGTTAAATGGCTTCCTTTGGATTGTTAAAAGACAGATTTGTCTTCCCAGCAGCACCTACATTAAGGGGTGGTTTGTCTCTGGGTTTTAAAGGAACTATGAACAAAGGTGACTTAGAAAGCCCCAGCTCCCTGAGAGCACCCTCTGTGCTGTGTGAAATCCCCAAGGGGCACAAGGGTGGGTGCTGAGGAAGGGAAGTGAATTTCCCCATCCACACTAACTAGGAAGGCAAAGGAGCGCATTCTCGCCCAGACACAGACTTCCTGGCTTGTGCGGACCTGGCCGGCAGCTCATCCTTCCCTTGCTGTGGCCTGCAAGGAAGCTGAGGCCTGGAGCATAGACTGCCCAGGACCTCAGTGTCCTACTGGCAGCGCTAGGGACTAGACAAGGCTCAGGGCCCTTGTCCACTGCTCTCCCACACTCTCCCTCCTAGGACGCATGCCAAACTCCTTCCGGATTTCTGAACTATCAGCTATTCTCTCTTTCCTATTACCTCCCTACTTGCTGGTACTTTTCCTCCACTCTGAAGGCTGACAACGTGTTTTTTCTCCTCTTAATTAGTGGAAGAGAATATAGCCTTACCGACATTTAAAAAGCCCCCAGCAGTTCTGTAACTGACAAGCCCCACATGGCAATGTAGCCAACCCTACAACTGCTGACCACTCAGTCACACGGTAGCTGCAATCACTGGGGAGGAGCAATGGGAGGCTCAGGAGGAAGAAAGGGAAGAGCTGTTAACATTTACACAGCCTCCTCTCCACCACCAGGCACTTGCAGGCAACTTTATATCCGCCATCTCATTTAACTCTGACAGTAAGCCTATGAGACTGAGACTTTATTATCCCCAGTTTTACCGATTAGGAAATTGTGGCTCAAGAGTGAAAGATGAGCTTGCCCCAGCCACACAGCTTGTAATCAGGAATCAAACTCAGGCCTGTTTAACTCCATCAGGGTTTATCTTGGGTCTGCCCTGAACTCCCTGCGTATTACTTTGGCAAGTGTTTCCCCACATAGACCTTTATTCTTCCTCCCCATAAAGGGGCGGTTTGGACTAGATAATCTGTAAAGGCTGGATTTTAAAGGATGTATATGCAGTTCTGCTTTTCAAAAGTCCCCATCTGTTTTCCACATCTCGCACTTTTGTGTAGATTTCCTCAGTGCCCAACCTGCTAGCGCAGGCGCCGCAGTGAAATCTCTCTTTCCCCCCTCCCTTCCCCTTTTCCCTCCTTCCCTCTCTTCCCCTCTCCATCCCTCTCCACCCCTTTCCCTAGCTCCTCCCCATTCCATTTTTTCCAGTTTCCCTTTCAGTCCTCTTTCCTCCAACACTTCCAGCTGTCTTGCTCTATTTGGGCTCCTCTTCTCTGGCCTAGTGTAACTAGCTAGGTAGTCATATAATCAGCATCTATGGAAGACCACTTTGTATTAGAACCTGGACTCAGAAAGGAGAAGAAAGAGCCCCTATTCTCAAGGGGCTTGCCTTTTCTGTGGGAATTCATGGTTGCATGGATAACAGTGACTACTTGTGTGTGTAAAATCCTTCTCCCTTGGTGCCTTTGGCCTTTACTGTGACTGTATCAGAGTAGGTGTTATTATCCCATTTTGCAGATGAGGAAATTGAGGTGGGTGATGAAAATGTTCACTGCTTTTCCCAAGGTCCCATACTTAGCAAATGATGGCACTAAGCCCGAGTATTTCTAGTGACTTCCTACCTAAGGATAGTGGTGGGAAGATTCAGGTCAATGTGGAGAACCAGGGACAGAGGACACCAGAGTGGCAGCATTGGGGGAGATGCCAAAATTATGGGGAATGACATGGGCTTGAGGGGAGCTAGGTTCCCCTTAGGTAGACTGGTCTAATCCCAGAAGCAGACACCCTGTCTGGGGGCAAAACATGCTGTCGAGAGAGGTCAGTAAATCTCTTAAGGTCCCAGAGAAAGAATGGGACCCTACTAAGTCTCCAAGAAACAAGCTGAAAATTGCAACTAAGGAGTAAGGTTCTAGGAAGGAGCAGGCTTAGAGAGATGAATGTTGTTTTCAGTCCAAATATTCATAAAACTATTCTTGGGCGGCTCCTGTGGCTCAAAGGAGTAAGGTGTCAACCCCATATGCCAGAGGTGGTGGGTTCGAACCCAGCCCTGGCCAAAAAAACAAAAATAAAACTATTCTTTAAATGGCAAAAAGGACAGGAGGAATCTAGTAAGTACTTGATCACTGTTCCTAATTGAGGCACATATGTAAGCCTGTGTGCACACACATACATACACCCCTCCCTCTATGATTAAATGACAGAGCAGGTGGGAAAGCACTCACTACCATACTAATACAATGCAACAGAAGGTTGATAATTACCAAAAGCATTCAGGGGACACAGGAGATCCGGGACAAGTCCCTTTGCACCTGGGACTTGAGTTTCTTTATCATAATAGGGGGAAGAGGGTGCTAGGGGAGTAAAATGAAGGGATAAGCTACATTGTCTCTAGGGTCTGTGCCTTAATTTGCACCTGCTGTATTCCTTACCTCTCTGGAAGTAAAGGATAACACCACAGGCCTCCAGATACCAAGACAGAACTGATATGAATTCCTGAGGATGTAACTCATGGCTATAATTCTAGCATTTATTCTGGGAGGCTGAGGTCGGAGGATAGCTTGAATTCAGAAGTTCGAGATCAACCTGAATGAGAGTGAGACCCCATCTCTACTAAAAATAGAAAAATTAACAGGACATTCCAATGGGTACCTGTAGTCCTAGCTACTTGGGAGGCTGAAGCAGGAGGATTACTTGAGCCCAGGAGTTTGAGGTTGCTGTGAGCTAGGCTGATGTGAGGGCACTCTAGCTTGGAGCATCAGAGTGAGACTCTGTCTTAAAAAAAAAAAAGAAGAAGAAGAAGAAGAAAGAAAAAGAAAAAAAGAAGTTGGGTGGCGCCTGTGGCTCAATGAGTAGGGCACCAGCCCCATATACAGGAGGTGGTGGGTTCAAACCCAGCCCTGCCCAAAAACTGCAAAGAAAAAAAAAAAGAAAGAAAAAAGAAAAAGCACTCAGAGAAGGTCTATCATCCACACCTCTCTCTTCTTTAGAGCAGTGTTTTTCTACCTTTTTTTTTTTTATCTCGTGGCACTCTCGAGCCTATAGTTAAACTTCTGTGGCACACTTAAATTACATCGATCAAAAAAAAAAAAGAGCAAAAAAATAGATTAGACTTACTGTGCTTCGAACGTCTTTCAAAAATAACTTAATTAGTGATCTTTAAAATTTTTCGCGGCACACCTAACATCTTCTCACGGCACCCTGGTTGAACATCACTGCTTTAGACACATTTCAAAACCATTCCTGGAAAACAAGAAAATCTGCTCTCCTTAAGAGATTTTTCCTCTTTGAGTTGCCATCTCTGAGAAAAGCCAACCCCACAATTTCTCATGGCTACCTATTCTCCTTGCATTTTTTTGGCCGGGGCTGGGTTTGAACCCACCACCTCCGGCATATGGGGCCGGCACCTGCTCCTTTGAGCCACAGGCGCAGCCCTTCATGGCTACCTATTCTCGTAGGACACTGTCCTCAGTGCCTGAAAGTCCCTCCTGCCTCTCACCTAAGAACCTGCTGCATCAGGGTAGTGCCTCTTGTTCTGGCCTTCTCCAACCTTCTCTCATCTGTTTCTGCCTTTGTGACAGGTGAAACTAGAAGCTGCTGATTCAGTACC
Source organism: Arctocebus calabarensis (assembly GCA_963573935.1). Taxonomy (NCBI): domain Eukaryota; kingdom Metazoa; phylum Chordata; class Mammalia; order Primates; family Lorisidae; genus Arctocebus; species Arctocebus calabarensis. The sequence goes on from CAUYON010138839.1 coordinate 9,660, forward strand.
CAGGTGTCACACTGTGGCGACATTTGCAGGGACAATGGCCCCTGGTGCCAGGAATCATCCATCTGCCCCACTGCACTCAGGGCACCTTAACAAATCAGACAGCTCCACCACAGCTCACCTGTACTGTGACCACGCTGCAGGTGCCCTCTCAGCTGCAAAGTCCCAGCCCAGCACCACAGGGGCGGCAGGGAAGGCTCCTACCACTTAGGCGAGCCTTGAGTCGCCAGCCCAGGCCTGCCTGATACCATTCTCTTTTCATCTTGGAAACCTCATTAAGGATATGGCTCTCTCAGCCCCAGCTGCCAACTCTGCAGCCACCAAAAGGACATGGGCTGCCTTTCTTTCCAACGTAAGAGGATATAAAAATGAGGGAGCCTGGTGCAGAAGGCGCCCACCCATGAGCCATCCCTTATGGTCCGGAGCTCCCTTACTTTAGCAATGTTGTTTCTCAACCAACGGGTGGAAGACTGTTTGGGCTCCAATCCTCTTCTCTGACCTAGCATAACTAGCTAGGTGGTAACATAACCAGCATCTGTGCAAGACCGCTTTGTCCAGTCCTTCTGTGCTTGATAATACAAAGCTTGGACCTTTACCAGCCCCCGATTCAACAGGAAGATCCCCCTACTAGGTGCTTAGACGTGCTATTAACATACCTGGTCTTGAACCTTAACAAACTACTCAGACCAGCCTTGGTTGTTGGACTTCACCTTGAGGTGTATACCTTAGAGGAGTGTGCATTCTGTATCAGGATGGCCCTTTCCTTTGTTATCCGTGAACAGTGGATACATCTGACCCTGGGTACGTCTTCGTACGACCTCCTTCGCAATCCCCCCACTCCTGTTCTGGAAGGGGATGTCTTTGCAGGAGAGGGGGCTCTCATTCCATCCATTTCCGGCAGGGGTGGAATGGTTACCCACACACACACTGTAGCCTGGGAGGCTGCGTGTGAGCAGTGTCCAGAGACTCAGCCCCACACTAAGCACCCCAAATTGCAAGTCCCCCCCCCCAAGGTGGTAGTAATTGATTCCGTTCTCTTGGGTTCAATCTCCTCCTCAAAAAAACAATTAGGGCAATGAACACCTGATGTGGAAAAGTGCTGAACAAGTGGAAAAGGAATTTTAAAAGAAATGTGTGACCAAATTAGGATAAGTCTTAGGGGCTTGAAGAGCAGCCAGAAGGCAGACAACTGAAGCACAGTTACCAGCTGTCCCGCCCCGTCCCCAGCACACGGTCAGGCAGAGGAGGAGGAGCGCCCACAGGAAGTCTTCCTTTCTCGGGGAGGGTTGCCAGGAGGGGCAGGGGAATGGAAAGCTGGAGTTTGGGGCCAGCATTTGCTAGTGGATCTCCAGAAGGGCTTCCTAGGACAAGCCACCCCTAGAAACTGTCATGGAGTGGAAGAGAAGAGAAGGGGGTGAGGAGGAGGCTCAGCTTCCCTTTCATCCCGACTCCCCATGGACTCTGCTTTGGAGGAAAGGGGCAGAGTCCCAGGGAAGCTTTAAAGGGAAGCTGCATGAGGTCATTGGGCTGGGGCTACATTCCCCCTCATCAGAGCCTAAGGGTCTGACTGGAGGGACAGGACAGGGCAGGGTTACAGCAGGACCAGAGCCCTCGAAAGTGGTTACATTTCATTTCTAGGGATTTCAGCCACCAACAATTCAAAGTTCCCACTGGGGTTCTCTGCAGACTAGTGGGCTCAGACTGGTGGGCCCTCTTGGGTAACAGCAGGGGCCTGGGAGACTCCAGGAGGGCAGGCCCTCCTGCCAAGCCAAGAGCATGGGAAACAGCTGCAGGCATCTCCTAAAAGCACCAGTGCTGTTGTTGACTCAAAAAATAATAGGTGTTCATTTGCATGGCATTTTACATACAAGTTCCACGCAGCCTTTCATCTCTCCTTCCACTGGCACCACCAAAGCCCCCCAGGTCTCTTCTGTCCTGCAGCCACTTCTGGGGGCTTTGTGGCCTCCCCCAGACTCCAGATCTTCCCTGCCACCACCTGGCCTATTCTGGGCTTAACCCAGCTGGAAAAACCAGCAACTGACCTTGCCTGGCTGTGCCCTCTCCAGGTTTGTACCTGGTGTCCCACTGGACATCTCAAATGGGGACACCTGGCTTGCCTTAGTAGGGGCCACCCCCACCCCCAAGCCCGGCTGCTCTGTCTGGCTAGGAAAAGGAATGAAAAATCTAAGCCAGGGAGCCCAGAGAGGTGCCGGGAGGAGAGGAAACTGGGTGGTTGCTATGACGATGGGGTCTTGGTGCCCAATTTGCATAGGGTGAAGATTTCCATACTGCAGGCTGAATTTCCATATCCCAGCCTCAAAGCCTGGTGGGGTGGGGAGAGGGAGAGGGGAGAGGTCATTTGAAATTCAAATGAGGATGATTAAGGTTTTCTTGAGTAGGGAAGCGCGGACAAAAGGGGTTAAGCCGGCTGGCAAATGTCGGCTCCAGGGCTCAAAGTTATCAAAGGGAGGCGTGCACTTGGCTGGCTCCCCTCCCACTCGTCTCAGAAGGCCCCTGGAGACGTGCTGGTGTTATGACGCCTGCCTCCCGGGAGAACCAGCTGGGTCTCTATCCCCTCCTGCACCGGGGCTCAGTTTACCCCCTCAGTGTCCTGAGGATGCTGAGCTCAAGGGAAGGACCACTGACTGTCCCCGGTTGTGTCTCAGTGGGAAGAACAATTTCTGTACTTTCTTGTTTGTTGAGTGGGTGGAAGAACAGGTGGATTAATCACCAACCTTGGCCAAGTCACTTTCCCTCTTGGGGGCTGAGTTTGTGCGTCCGATGAAGGGTCCAAAGCTGAGAGCTTCTATGACCATTTCCAGCTCTGAGAAGACGGTAGACACACTCAGATCCTTTTCACACACTGGTTAGCATTTGTAAGGCTCTCTGGGTGATGTGAATTGCTGTCCCCCTAAGATTCTCTAATGTGTTAGGAAGTGCTCCCCTGCTCCTCCAGCCTGCTCTGACCTTGGGGTAGTTACTTAAAGGCTCTCTGGGCTCGGCGCCTGTGGCTCAGTGGGCTAAGGCACCAGCCATGTAAACCTGAGCTGGCGGGTTCGAATCCAGCCTGGGCCCGCCAAACAACAATGACGGCTGCAACCCAAACAAAAATAGCCGGGCTTTGTGGCGGGCACCTGTAGTCCCAGCTACTTGGGAGGCGGAGGCAGGAGACTCGCTTGAGCCCAGGAATTGGAGGTTACTGTGAGCTGTGATGCCATGACACTCTACCCAGGGTGACAGCTTGAGGCTCTGTCTCAAAAAAAAAAAAAAAAAGGCTCTCTGCTCAGTTTCCCCATTTATAAAATAGGAGTGGGCCGGGTGCGGTGGGTCATACCTGTAATCCTAGCACTCTGGGAGGCTGAGGCAGGAGAATGGCTTGAGCTCAGGGCTTCAAGACCAGCCTGAACAATAATGAGGCCCCATCTCTAGAAAAAGTTAGCCAGGTGCAGTGGTGCCTGCCTGTAGTCCCAGCTACTCGGGAGGCTGAGGCAGGAGGATCACGTGCACGCAGGAGTTTGAGGTTGCTGTGAGCTAGGCTGAGGCCATGGCACTCTAGTCCAGGTCACAGAACAAAACTGTCTCAAAAAAAAAAAAAGAAAGAAAGAAAGAAAGAAAAGAAAAGAAAAAACAGGGGTAGTGATAGTGCTGCAGTAAAGGTTAAATGAGTTAATATTCGTAAAGCACTTAGGATGGTGCCTGCCAGATAATAATGCTATTTGTTACTAGTATCAGGAGGACAAAGTGTGCACATAGTGGGTACAATGACTCATTAGCCATTCCAGGGAGTCTCAGACTGTCGCCTGTCTCCCGAGTAGGCTTCCCTGTGAATGTACTCGTGCTCAGCACACTGTCGTGTCCACACGTGTCCAGGACATCCAAGTTGAAAGTGCATTTCAGTGATGGGCACCCACAGGGAGGCATCCCTCACCCTATCACCAACTTCTTGTGTTGATCCTAACTCAAGTTTGTCTTCACTTCTGAGAAAGTAGGGACAGGGCAGGAAGTGAAGAGGGAGCTAGTAGAGGGGGGTCCCTCCTCCCAGGACCCAGTGCTGAGATGGGACAGGTTCACCAGGACTGCATGATATTTATAGTTCCAGAAAATGAAAAGTTCCTTTTTTTCCCTTGAGTTTTTATAGCAACTCTACATGAGGTGCAGTGTGGACAGCCTTCGCTCGTAGGCAGATGTGGGTTTGAGTTTCTACTCAGTGGTTTATTAATCAGTAACCTTGGGCAAGGTAATTAACCACTCTGAGGCTCAAGTTTCCTCATCTGTAAAATGGGGGTAATAACACCTACTCATAGGGTGGTTGTGAGGATTAAATGCTGTCATGGATATAAAATGTTTGTTTACTGCAAAGCTTGGTGCATAATAAATGCTCAATAAATGTCAGCTACTAATTAATCCTTATTATTTGAAAACATTGTTCTACTGCCAAAATGTTTGAAAATTCTCTGATCTCACCCTATTCTCCTATTTTATGGGAAAGGAGACAAGGTCAGAGAAGGGGGATGATTTTCCCAAGGTCACAGCAGGAGTTCAAACCTATCTTTCTGTAGGAGGCTCTTCCCTGCCCCAGAAATATGTTTTGTTTTTTTTTTTCATTTTGTGTTTTTGTCCTTTCCTTAGACAAAACCTCTCCTCTCACTACAACCTTCCCCTCAAAGCCCAGCACGAGACCACCTGCTGCTAACACATCTTAGGGGTCACCATTCTCTTCCGCTCTCATTTTCAGGGGGCTCTGTGACCCCAGCCTACAGTCCAATGGCACTGGGCCCCTCGGTAGTGGGGCATTGGCTCCAGTGCAGAGCCCTTGTTCTGTCTGCTCTAGGCCCTTAAGTGTACACTCCCCTGCGTCCCCAGCCCTGGGAATACCAGCTCTAGCAGGGAAGAGAATGGATGACCGTGGCAGTATTACACCATGTGATGGAAAGGACGTGGTGTCTCAACTTGGAAGGCAGTTTTGTGACATCTGAGGAGCCTCAGTTAACTCTCTAGTACCATTGGAGTTCTATACTTCCAGCCCTGAGACCTGATAGGTGGGGGCAAAATCAAATAAGAAATGGACTTGAGGCCCAGGCAGGCAGATCCCTTGAACTTAGGAGTTCGAGACCAGCCTGAGCAAGAGTGAGACCCCCATCTCTACTAAAAATAGAGAAACTAGCCTAGCATGAGGGTGGGCACATGTGGTCCCAGCTACTCAGGAGGTTGAGGCAAAAGGATCGCTTGAGCACAGGAGTTTGAGGTTGCTATGAGCTATGACACCACAGCACTTTACCAGGGCCATAGAGTGAGACTCTGTCTCAAAAAATAATTAAATAAAATAACTAGGAAGTGTGCTGCAAAGCACAGGGTCCACGGCAGGGCATGGCATTGTGAGTTATGCGTGTTGGCAGCAAGCATGTGCCCTTGGAGATCTGAATTCTTTCCTTCCAGCTCTGGCACAAGTGACCTTGGGTAATTTACTTGACCTCTCCCAGCCTCAGTTTCTTTATCTGTGAGATGAGTTGTAAGGAATGAATGAAATGAGAGCCTATCTGTAGCAACCTTCCAAAGGGTGAGTTGTTCTACAAAAGGGAGATAGCATCTCCCCTCTAAGCTTTCTTGCTGCACGAGTGCCTCTCTGAGCAGCACAAAGGATATCTTTGTGCCCGTGTGAGAGCGAAGCCCCACTGCATTCCCCGCGGCCCCCAGATAGCTCCTCCTGCTCCTTCTCTCCCCGCCCCTCTCACCCCCACTTCCTTCAGCCCTGGGATGAGGGCTAGCACAGAGGCCCCAAGTCTCATACTGAAACCTCTGGACCTCTTCCCCTCCCAAGGCTGGGTTGGGGCTGGAGAGTGCTGAGTTGGGATAAATGTCGAAAGAACCCCATGGGCAGTGGTGGAGAGAGTAAAGTCCAGGTATTGAAGCTCCGGGATTTTCTCTGCGTTTCTATTTGTTGGCCAAGTGGCTTGTCTCTTGTCCTCTCTGGGACTCAGTTTTCTCACCTGTAAATAGCAGGACCAGGAGTCTCTGTGGTTCTCCCCTGGCACACAAAAGTTCTGATAGAAAACTAGCAGCTGCCAGGCACAGTGGTATGCCTATAGTCCCAGTTTTGGAGGCTAAGGTGGGAGGATCACTTGAGGCCAGGGGTTTGAGTCCAGCCTGGGCAACATAGCAAGCCCTCATCTCTTAAAAAAAAAGGAAAAGAAAAGAAAAATAGCAGCTGGGTGGGGTGCTTCTCTGAGATGTGCTTAGTGGGTACAACCAGAACAGAGCTCTTATTCAACTGAGCTTATTTAACTTCCTTTGAAGTTGAGTTTTTATTGTTTTGCATGGTCAGGGGACTATGAGTCGAGATCCTGATAGGGAACTTGGATATTCTGGCTCCATTTCTTGGCGCGTCGCCTGAATCTCTGGACTCTCTTTCTGGAACCGGGTGCCATCTGCCCAGGATACTCCTTCCACTCACCCCTGACCAAGCTGCCCACTTTTGCCCCTGTGGTGGAGAAGAAGGGGTAATGTAGAGAGAGCCCCATCTATAGCTCAGACTGAGAAGAAATTACATTATATTTCGTAAAAAATTAGGAGACCTTGGTGTGAAGTCTTTCCTTTATCAAAGAACAGCAGGACAATTTGCAGTGGGGAGCTGGGCTTCTCTTCACAGAGGGTACAGCAGAGCTCTTCTGTCTCCCATGGCATGGTCCCAGGCCCCAGGTATCTGTGGCCAGGGACTGGTGAAAGAAAGTCACCAGGACACTCACTAGGCCGTGTCCCAAGAAGCCCTGAAGTTGGTCATGTTGACTCTCCCACTGAGGTAGAAAGAAGCAGCTTTCAATCATAAAAATCCCCACATCCACAGACTGTCAGAGGGAGAGGGTACATGAAAAAGCACCCCGTCCTAGCAGGTGGGTGTCTTCAGGAGAGTACCAGCGGAGTTTGGTCAAGCCCTGAGTTTTAAGGGGAAGGAAAAAGATGCCAGGATCCACTAGTGATGTCTGCCCTGGGCGTGGCAGCATCTTTGCGTTTCCTATCCGCACCCTGACACTTGGCTAGTGGAAAACTGAGACTCAACTCCTAAACCAGCACTCCTCCCATGGGGTCCACCTGGGTTCTGCTCTTCAGGTGGCTTCGAGAGTTGGCTTCAGGTTCTTCCAAGGTATTTCCTCAGAAGGAAATGGCAGGAATGGGCCCAGAAACTTTTTAAGTATTTAAAGAAAGTTGAAGGCTATGGAATTAAGGTATTTGCCCAAAGTTCAGCCTTTTGGAGTGACCTTAGAGAGTGTACTTTCCTGTGTGTTCTCTGGACAGAACTCTGACCATTAGGCCACCCTTGCTAGCTCCTTAGAGGAATCTCAAGTCCCCAAAATGGTAGGCACCATGCCTGCAGGGGCCTGGAAAAAGATGTTTTTGACTGGCTTAAGTGATCACACTGGATGTCTCTAGGGTTGCTCTGGTGGCTGGCTGCTCTGGAGCTTGCCCACAGTTCTGGTGCCTTCATGGTTGCTATCCTAGTAAGTACCAACCAGTCGCCAAGTGGTCATAAAGTATCATTGTGTTATGCTGGAAAGCACAGATGGCGAAGAGAGAACAGTGCAGAAGTGGGAGAGGCTTAGCCCATGGCTGGTGTTCTCTGCATTGTTTACCAGACAGAACTGAACAATCCTGCTGGAACAGTTCTTGGTCCTGGTGCTGCCACCTCCCTCACCCAGAGAATTGCTCCCCAGGCAAACTCACATCCCAGGGCTGCCAAAGCTATGCAAATCAGCCAGGCCTGCAAGGCTGGGCTGTTGGCCCTGCTAGGAGGTGGGAAAGCAGGCGCCCTTCTAGGGGGCTGACGTCCAGTTCCTGGGTTGGAGGCCTGGGCAGGAAACCCAGGTCTCTGCTGTCCGGTGTCCTCGGGGTGCTGAGAGGAGAAGAGAGTAGGGATGAAGGCTGCTTTTGGCACTGGTCCTCTCCTGCACGTTGATCCTTGGACTTTCTCCTTGGGACTCCACTGGGTATTATAGCAATCCTGGCTTAAAGAGACTGTATCAGAATCCCGGGGGTCCCCCCAAATTAAATGTGCCTTTTAGTCTTTTTCAAGGAGGGGAAATAGAGTCTCACTCTGTTGCCCCAGGCTAGAGAGTGCTGTGGTGTCAGCCTTGCTCACAGCAACCTCAAACTCCTGGGCTCAAGTGATCCTTCTGCCTCAGCCTCCCATCTCTAAAGTTTTAGGATTTCATACAGTTGATTGAAATGTACCAGGAATTTTTCTTGCCCTCTTAGAATCTGGTAGTACTGAATAGCTGAGACTACAGGCTCCTGCTACAATGTCCAGCTAATTTTTCTTTTTTTTTGTAGAGATTGGGTCTCACTCTTGCTTAGGATGGTCTTGAACTCCCGAGCTCATGTGATCCTCCCACCTTGGCCTCCCCAGACTGCTAGGATTACTGATATGAACCACTGTATCCAGTCTCTTTTAGTTTTTTTTTGATCACTCAATTCACATTCTGTGGACTGGGATATTGTCTTTATATTAATCCAAATGCCTCCAACTGCAGCTCAGCTTCTTGCTAGATCTTTGGTAGAGATGAACAGTCCTGAGTACTGTAGGACCAATGAAATGCTGGCTTTGGGGCCTTGAATGAGTCCTCAGACCTTCTCCAAGTTTAAGAGATGACAACAGTGGAGTCATGCTAGAGTGGGAAGAACACATTACATTAGGGTTGGAGATGAGGGCTTTTTATCTCCCCTAGGGGTCATTCCCTATACACACCCATACTTTAAAAGCTCCATCGCTTTGTACAATCACCTACCCTTGTTGAGACTCAGTTTTCTCACCTATAAAATGGGGTGAATAATAATACCTCATCTTCCCAAAGGCCAGGAACTTGCCTGGATGATGGTATAAAGACCCTTTCAGCCCTATGAGCCAGGGTTCCAGGGTATTTGTGTTTCTTGCCATGGAGGCCTCATGATCCAAAGATTCCTGGGGATCTATAAGAACCAAAAGAGGCCTGGGGAGATCCCAGGCTGGTGGCCCTTCCAACTTGGCATGGATCTCACTCATTTACTCTAAGACCTTCAAATAGGGGATTTTGATGCATCCTTTGAGCCCTTTCTGCTCTCCCCTCCTCCCCTCCCTTCCCCTCCCTTCCCCTCCCTCCCCTCCCTTCTGTGTACTCAATCTTTTATTTGTGTGCAGAGCAAATAAGACATAGGGAAATGGCAGAGCGAGCTTTGGTCCTCCCTGCGCCCCTCTTTGCAGATGCTGCAGGCCATGACCAAGAGTGTGGGAGGGGCAGAAAAACCCTGGTACATTTCAATCAACTCCATTGAATCCTAAAACTTTTGAGTCAGGGCTGGAATGGGGGACAAATTTTAGAGGTCCCTTGAGATCCCCTTTTGATACTATTAAATTCCCTCATTAATTCAAAAACTACCTCTGTCACAGCCCTGAAATAAACAGCCTCTGCAGGGTTTGAACCCGCCACCTCCGGCATATGAGGTGACCCCTTTGAATCCGCCACCTCCGGCATATGAGGTGACCCCTACCCCTTTGAGCCACAGGCGCCACCCAACTTCATTTTTTAAATAACTTTATTATGGACACACACAAAAAGGGAAGTGATAGAATGAGACTCTATATACTTGTCACCTGCTCTCAGCAACCATCACATTTTTGTTGCTGGAATATTGTCTTGTAAACTGTAGACACTGTAATGTTTCAGTTACATATATGTGGGTGTTTGCATTTCTAGAACATGACAACATTTTCCTTCTTGAGCACAATATCATGATTACACTTTTTTTTTTGAGACAAAGCCTCAAACTGTCACCCTGGGTAGAGTACCATAGCATCACAGCTCACAGCAACCTCCAATTCCTGGGCTCAAGTGAGTCTCCTGCCTCCACCTCCCAAGTAGCTGGGACCACAGGCACCCGCCACAACGCCCAGCCATTTTTTGGTTGCAATCGTTATTGTTGTTCGGAGGGCCCAGGCTGGACTTGAACCTGCCAGCTCAGGTGTACATGGCTGGCACCTTAGCCTGTTGAGCCACAGGCGCTGAGCCGATTACACTTAACAAATCCCTTGTTTAATTCTCATGGCAATTGTGATGATAAAGTATCTTAAAATACTCAAACAAAATTTTAATCACCTTATGTATCAAATATGATCTTTTTCTCTTCTTGGTTCCAGTTGGAGGTTGGTTATTGGTATCTCTGAAAAAAATCTTGGTCAGGCTTCACATTGTACCAAATGGTTTTAAAAGTGGGGCATCTCTGTGTAATTTCACTACTTTAGTGGATTGTTTAATATGAAGTAGAAAAGCGGGGTTACATTTTCTATTATTGGTCAAAATAGAATTCCCTAACTAAAAACAAGTCTTTGGGTTATTTAAAAAAAATTTTTTTTTCATCATGGTAAAACAAATGCATAATATAAAATTTTCCATCTTAACCATTTCTAAGCATATAGTTCCACTTCACTTATCTTTGATTTATATAGTTGACTTTTTTTTTTTTTAGTGTGAGACAAAGTCTCACTCTGCCATCCTACGTAGAATACTGTGGAGTTATAGCTCACAGTAGCCTCAAACTCTTAGGCTCAAGCAGTCTCTTGCCTCAGGCTCCCACATAGCTGGGACTACAGGTGCCTGCCACAACACCTGGCTAATTTTTCTATTTTTAGCAGAGTTGGGGTCTTGCTTTTGCTCAGGCTGGTCTCAGACTCCTGAGCTCCATCTTGGCCTCCCAGAGGACTGGGATTACAAATGCAAGCCTGGCCTATATAGTTGATTTTTTTTAACCTAAATGTAGGGCTTTACATTTATTCTTGTTACATTTGATCTTACAGGTTTTGGCCTCCTGTGAGTCTACCAAAACATTTTCTAATCCTGATTCTGTCATCTACTTTTATGTATTGCTTTATGCTCTCTGCTTTGAATCATTTCCAAATGTGATCAGCATCTATCCTGTTTATTAGTCTAAGTGGTTGATTAAAGTCGAGAACTATAATCACCTTTTTCTGTGCCAGGCACTCGATTCAGTGGATGTATTGGGAAAGATATATAAGTTCAGTTGCAAGAAATCCAGCTTTTTGTCCTAGTTCAGGTTCTCTGGGGCTGTGTAACCCCAGAAAGGTGTTTCCCCCTCTGAAATTGGACTTTAGTGTTGGCCTCTGAAAGAAGTGCTCCTGGCAATATGTGTCTGTCCTGTTCTGTCTTTTCTGCAAGTGACAGCTGTCTTGCAAGGAGGGAAAGAAGGCTTGTAAATAGAATGTGTTCAGGTTTTACAGATGGTGATATTTGTAGTGTCTTAGTTCTGAACAGGTTAGCAATTTTTTTATAGCAATTTCTTAGTGATTTGGATCAGTTAAACAGATAATCATTCAGCACCTACTATGCACCACTTTAAAAAATTTTATTTATACTTTTTCTGAGGCAAGAACTTTCTCTGTTGCACAGACTAGAGTGTAATGGCATCACCCTAGCTCATAGCAACCTCAAATCCTGGGCTTAAGAGAGCCTTCTGCGTGAGTTTCCCTAGTAGCTGGGATTACAGGGGCATGCTACCACACCTGACTATTTTTTTCCTATTTTTTTGTAGACAGAATGTTCCTGTATTGCTCAGACTAGTCTTGAACTCCTGGCCTCAAGTGACCTTCCCACTCGGCCTCCCAAAGTGCTACTATTACAGATGTGAGCCATTGCACTTGGCCTCAAACAGACACTGTTTTAGACAATCAGTGACAAAGATGAATAAGATATAATAACTCTGGGCTCGGCGCCTATGGCTCAACGGGGTAGGGCGCCAGCCACGTGCAACTGAGCTGGCGGGTTCGAATCCAGCCCCCGGGCCCGCCAAACAACAATGACGGCTGCAACCAAAAAATGGCCAGGCGTTGTGGCGGGTGCCTGTGGTCCCAGCGACTTGGGAGGCAGAGGCAAGAGACTCGCTTAAGCCCA
>CAUYON010138840.1:0-31642 GCA_963573935.1 Arctocebus calabarensis
GAGACTAAAGGCCTAAAGGAGGAGATGGGGAAAGACCAGGAGAGAAACGGAGAGAGCTTCTCTCTCCCCACTAGAATTCTCTCCCTCTACCAGGAGCCTTAGTGTTTTCTGTATTCTTTTCTGTAAATAAATTCTGTCTTAACACTGGAGGGTTGGGGGTGGGGGGGATAATGTAATGAAGAATAATAAAATACTTGTGTAAATAAAGGGAAAAAAAAAAAAGACAGGCCTAAAGCTGGATCAGGCTTGAAGGCAGCCTGTTTTTAACCCTTGGTGATGATATATGCTCGATGATATTAAAACGGGCTTTCATGATGGATTTTCAAAGTATAAAGCTGTGAAGTTTGGAGGTAGAGGTTGTTTTGTGGGTTTTGCTTTTGTTTTCTTACCAGACAAGCAAATAAAACTCATGAGTAGAATGTAGCAATTTTAAAAAGTTCCATTTCAACAGTATCATTAGGTCCCCCACCCCCACCCCCAGTCCCTCACTCCCAGATTGAAAGCAAATAGCAAATGTGGAAGATGTTTATGTTTGTCAGCCTTACTAAAGTAACTCTTGCCTTTTAAAACCAATGGAAAATGCTTTGGGGGTGATGGTGGCAGCTGTGCCCCGGGGTTTGCCCTGACCGGTCCCGTGCTGCGTTTCAGCTTTATAACATGCTGGTGGAGACGGGGGAGCTGGAGAACACATACGTCATCTACACGGCCGACCACGGCTACCACATCGGGCAGTTTGGACTGGTCAAGGGGAAGTCCATGCCATATGACTTTGACATCCGTGTGCCTTTCTTTATACGTGGTCCAAGCGTGGAACCCGGATCCATGTACGTATCTCTCTGTTTGTGACATTCAACTGTCACAGCCCAAGATAATTCAGTTACTAGTCTCAGTGGTTTCCTTTCATCCAAAACAAAAAAGGATGTGTGTAGTTTGGTAATTTAGAAGATGAAAGGCCAGTGCCTTTTCCCCACTGGCACGTCTTAAAGTAACTGCAGTATACTACTTAAAGAGAAAGGAAAAGTAACTATCAATGACTGATTTCTCTCAAATTAACCAGAATCCATATCTTTTTGGACTGTGTACACAGATGGAATATGATCTTGGGAACATCTTTACCTCCTTTGAATCAGGGATATGCTGTCATTTTTTAAAACTACGAATGACATCCTCTTCGTTTGTAATTTCTTCTGAATTGTTACTAAAAATAATTTTAAAGAGAATTAAATTTTAAAAACACAATTTTTCTTTTAAAAGAAAGAGATCTGAAGGACTAAGGTTTATTGCTGGTACCTTAAGCAGATCACTGCTTCCTTCTGCATCTCTATTCCCCCCCCACCCCCTGGAAAGACAGAGTCTCACTTTATTGCCCTCAGTAGAGTGCGGTGATGTCACAGCTCACAGCAACCTCCAGCTCCTATGCTTAAGAGATTCTCTTGCCTCAGCTTCCCAAGCAGCTGGGATTACTGGCACCTGCCACAACGCCAGGCTATTTTTGTTGTTGTTGTTGTTGCTGCAGTTTGACCGGGGCTGGGCTTGAACCCACCACCCTTGGTATATGAGGCCAGTGCCTTACTCACTGAGCCAAAGGCTCCCCCCCTCCCGCATCTCTATTTTCCTGTCATAAAATGAGTCTCATATTCCTTGTCAAACATATCACAATGTTTTATATAAAATTGTGATCCTAGGCATAGTGGCTCATGCCTGTAGCCCCAGCAACTTGGGAGGCAGAGGCAGGAGGATTGCCGGGTAACATATTGAGATCCCATTTCTAAAAAATGAAATAAAAATTACTCAACCATGGCAGCCTATACCTGTCATCCCAGCTACCCAGGAGGCTGAGGGACCACTTGAGGCCAGGAGTTCAATGCTGCAGTGAGCTATGATCACACCACCACACTCCAGCTTGGGCGACAGAGCAAGAATCCATCTTTTAAAAAAAAAAAAAAATGAGGTCTCGGAGCCTGTAACTCAGTGCTTAGGGCGTCAGCCACATCCACTGGGGCTGGTGGATTTGAACCCGGTCAGAGCCTGCTAAACAATGATAGGTACATCCATAAAGACAATAGCGGGGCATTGTGGCAGGTGCCTGTAGTCCCAGCTACTTTGGAGGCTGAGGCAAGAGTATCCTGAGAGCTTGAGGTTGCTGTGAGCTGTGACACCACTGCACTCTACCAAGGGCAACATAGCAACACTCTGTCTCAAAAAAAAAAAAAAGAGATTGTGTATGTGAAGGAGTTGTGGAAAGAGTAAAATAAAGTGGTGGAAGTAGAATTCGAAAGTTGGAGTAGCCCTTGCAGAGCATTCAGCCTGCAACGTTGTGAAGAAGCTGAACAGACCGCATGGGTGCCTAGTCCAGAGCCCCTGTTTCTGGGAGTGGCAGCCCTGGGGCCCAGAACCCAGATCCTCTGAAAGTCCTCTGTACGCTTCACCTACCGCTGCATCACACTGATTCCGGGGCGAGGGCCATGGCGGGAGAAGGGTTTCTTTAAAGAATGCTCTTATGTTCCTTATGATCTTTACAAACACCCTGGGGATTGTGAGCTCTATCGTGAGAAGGCTTTATGTTTGAAGGACTTGGTAGCATTGATCAAATTCAACTCTAAAAGCTGTACGTCTTATTTTAGAATATTGATTTAAAGCCCAAGTTCAACAGAGGAGTTATGGATGGTTGGGTATTAAATGATAGAATACATGGCACAAAAACCATATGTCAGGACACGTCTCATCTGGCAGTGTGGCCAGAGCACAAGAGTGTGGGGCATCTCTCCAGCCTGACCCCCGGGAGAGTCCATTAATCCTGCTGACTACTCACCCCCACCCCTGGCCAAGTGCAACCATCCATCCCTAGGACACCACGGAGGGATGGAAGGAGTTGAAAGCCAGTGAGTCACTGCTGCGGAAAAAGCAGCCCTGAATGCCACCGTCCACAGGCATCGGGTCTGGGTCGTAACCACCTGTCCCCCTGCAGAGTGCCACAGATCGTTCTCAACATCGACTTGGCCCCTACGATCCTGGACATTGCTGGGCTCGACGCACCTCCGGATGTGGATGGCAAGTCTGTCCTCAAACTTCTGGACCTGGAAAAGCCAGGTAACAGGTGCGTCAATATTCCTTCCCTCAGCCAGCCCCAAACAACACTGAGCTCTGGCTGGTGCCGGAGCCCGCCAGCAACTGAAAAACAGGGAGGAAAAATACGCTTTGCCCGCGAGGCTCAGCCCCAAGTCGAGCGTTTCTCAGCTGTTTGAGAACAGCATATTGATGGGGACGCAGTCACGGTCTGCGGGAAGCGGGAGGTGTTTCTTTAAATAAACTGCTAGCACAGATCCCTTTGGAAAAACTTCCAGATGCCAACAGTAAATATTATTATTTTGCTTTCAGGTTTCGAACAAACAAGAAGGCCAAAATTTGGCGTGACACATTCCTAGTGGAAAGAGGGTAATTATTGGTTCCTGGGGTGCTTCTGGGAACCAGTCCTAGTGGGCAGCTCTCCCTGCCCAGTATTTTTCCCCTCCCTTATTTTTGTTTACTAAGCATGCAGATTTCGTCAGCCTAGTCTCCAGATTGAATGGTTTGCTAATTATTCTCCACTGGCCAGCAGAGTAATTATGGCCACATCAGAATTGTAAAGAATACATTCTCAAACTGGTTAATGGGTACAAAAGTACAGTTAGATAGAAAGAAGAAGTTTGATGGTACGGGAGAAAAATTATAACTAACAATAATTTGTTGTCTATTTCAAAACACCTGAAAGAGAATAATTGTAATGTTCCCAACACAAAGAAAAGATAAATATTCGAGGTGATGGCTACCTCAATGATTTTAATTTGATCATTCCACATTGTATACGTGTATCAAAATAGCGCATGCAATATATCAATTAAAAGATATCCTTCCAAAAGGCAATGTATTCTCATAAGGTGGGACCAAAGCCTTGACTAGCATTTCTTGGCGTTGGTTCTAATCAGACCAACGAAGGAACTTTCTCAACCACCTTTACCAAGTTCTTCTGCAAAACTTGCCTGCCACCCCGCTCTCTATTTCTTTTCCCTATGTACCTTTCATAGTTTTAAATCTATGAATGTATGCCATTATTTCTACGATCTCTTCTGGATTTCCCCTTTTGATTCATAATGCTCATTGCCTTGTTTTTCTCCATAATGTAAGTTGGGAGAGAAAAAAATGTTGATCTTCAGAGTTGACCCCCTCCCTGCGTTGACCACCTCCGCAGGCCGGACGTACACCACGTGTATGTATCAGGCCAGCAGGCCCAGCTCCCCGGGCTGACACCTCCGTGTGTTGACCCGTTTGTTGCACTCCTGTGGGTGGTCAACTGACAGAGGTTCCACTCTAATTGTTGTTTAACAAAAAGAATTTTGAGCATGTAAAATTAAACATTTGTGCCCCGAGAGTTGACGTCAATGCTACCGTGGAGGAAGGCTTCTTCTGACCCTTTCCTCTCATCTCACAGTATCCGGTTTGTAATTTCCACCAGGGGTTCATCAGATCTTGAACTCCTGCAGACAGAGCTTCACTGTCTTATTTCTTGTTGCTGAGAGAATGTGACAGGGAAGAAAAAGAGAACAGGCAGGACCTAGGGCTGGTAATCCAGATCACTTCTCATATACAAAATATTTCCTTTTCTGTCAAAGCAAATTTCTGCGTAAGAAGGAAGAGTCCAGCAAGACTATTCAGCAATCAAATCACTTGCCCAAATGCGAGAGGGTGAAAGAACTATGCCAGCAGGCCAGGTACCAGACGGCCTGTGAGCAGCCTGGGCAGGTGAGTGACACAGGGTTTCTTTACAGCCTCTCGCGTGCTGTGATTCAGAAGATTTTCGACATAAAATAACGTACGTTTATGTATGCCTAGCTTTCCGCAGTGGTCACCAGGGCAAACTCACCGGGACACCTCTCCCCTCACTGGTCCGTGCTGGGCTTCCCCATCTCTACCTGGGTTCCTTCTAATTAATAAAACCCTGCGTGGTGGTGGGAGGACCTCAGGCAGAGTTCTCTGCCAGAGACACTGGTTCCCTCTGAGGAGAAGGTTCCCAAGAGTGGTCAAGACATGGGCAGGTATGGGCAGTCAGCCACCCCAAGAGACATGGCGAGATGACCTCACCCCAGGCTAAAGGGAGATATCATCTAACCCAGAGTAGAGGACAGAATCTGACCAAGATGGGGATGAAAGGGGAAACCATACTCTGTTCATATTTTCTTCCTTTGCTCACAAAGGTTCTGACATCAAATAATTCATTAGAATGAGTGCTCTTCATTAGCAGAAATCTTACTCTAGAATCTGGGCTACCCAGAACACCACCGATTATCAATAAGAACAAAAGAAATACTGTGTGGTGAGTTAAGACTGCTTTTAAGGAAAGTGAGAACAGAAGAGCACGAGTGACTTTGGATTGGAATCTATACTAGCTGAAAGAACATGTGATGTCATGACCAAAGAGAAAATTAATTTCTATGGCTTCGAACAAAATCAGAAGAAAGTGAAAAAAAAAACCTCACATTTTTGAGCATTTGTCTCATGTAAGGCGTGGCATACAGGACTTCCTATGTATTCACTGAATTTAATCTTCACATCTCTCAAGTGAGGTAGACATTGGCAGCCCCATTTTACAAAGGAGCAGCTGGCAACTGGCAAAGTTTGGGTCCAAACAGGAGTGATCTGACTCCAACACTCAGGCCACTTGCTGCCTTCCCAGGTAAGTTACGGTAACTAGGTGAAGAGAAGTTCGAATCTTTGTGAATTTTTTTTTAATTATTTCAAAATATTACAAGGGTACAAATGTCTTTGGTTATGTAGATCATTTTTGTTATCCTTGAGTCAGGGTTCTATGTGTGCCCATCACCCACATAGTGTTGATCGTACAGTTAGATAGGTTTTCACCCATCTCCTCCCAACCCCCTCCCTGCTTGATTTCCATGAGTTTTACTTTTCTCTCTACACACGTATGCTCTGCAGTTAGTTCCAATGTAATAGCACGTATCTGTGGTGTTTGTTTTCTCTTCTTTTGATCCTTCACTTAGAATAATGATCTCCATTTCCATCCAAATTGTTGCAAAAGACCTTAAGCCATCCCTCTTCATGGCCGAGTAGTTCTCCACAACACATGCATACAACATTTTGTTATACTCATGGATTGATGGGCACTTGGGTTGATTCCACTCTTTGCAATTGTGGATTGCGCTGCAACAAACATGTGAGTGCAGGCGTCTTTTTGATGCAGGCTTCTCTTTGGGGTAAATGTCCAGTAGTGGGATTGCTGGGTCAAGTGGTAGGTCTGCTTTTAGTTCTTTGAGGAATCTCGATTCTCTTTTCCATTAAAGTTGTACTAATTGGCAGTCCCACCAACAGCATATAAGTGTTTCTTTCTTTCTTCTGCATCACCAACTTTTTTTTTTGCATCACCAACTTTTTTTTTTGAAACAGAGCCTCAAGCTGTCACCCTGGATAGAGTGCTATGGCATCACAGCTCACAGCAACCTCTAATTCCTGGGCTCAAGCGAGCCTCTTGCCTCCGCCTCCCAAGTAGCTGGGACTACAGGCGGCTGCCAAAACACCTGGCCATTTTTTGGTTGCAGCCGTCATTGTTGTTTGGCGGGCCCAGGCTGGATTCGAACCCGCCAGCTCAGGTGTACGTGGCTGGTGCCTTAGCCCATTGAGCCACAGGCGCCAAGCCTACTTTGGGACTTTTTAATAAAAGCCATTCTAACGTGAGGAAGGTGACATCTCATTGTGGTTTCAATTTGCGTTTCCCTGATGATTAGTGGTGTTGAGCATTTTTTTCACGTGTTTATTGGCCATTTATCTACCTTCTTTTGAAGTTAGAAGCTTTGAAAAAGCTTCTATTTATGTCTTTTGCCCACTTTTTTTAATGTTTTGTTTTCTTGCTGAGTTCTTTGTAGATTCTGGTTATTATTCCTTTATTAGCTCTAGCTTGTAAATATTTTTTCCCATTCTGCAGATTGTCTGTCTGCTCTTTTACTTACTTCCTTAGCTGTGCAGAAGGTTTTTAATTTCATCAACTCCTATTTATTTATTTATTTTTGTTATTGTTGTGATTGCCACTGGGGTCTTGTTCATAAATTCTTCACCTATGCCAATACCTAGAAGAGTTTTCTCTTTTTTCTCTTTTTGTTTTTCGAGACAGAGCCTCAAGCTGTCACCCTGGATAGAGTGCTGTGACATCACAGCTCACAGCAACCTCCGATTCCTGGGCTCAAGCAAGGCTCTTGCCTCTGCCTCCCAAGTAGCTGGGACTAGAGGCGCCCGCCACAATGCCCGGCCATTTTTGGTTGCAGCTGTCATTATTGTTTGGTGGGCCCAGGCTGGATTCGAACCTGCCAGCTCAGGTGTGCATGGCTGACGCCTTAGCCCGTTGAGCCACAAGCGCCAAGCCTAAAAGATTTTTTTTCAACATTTTTTTCTAGCGATCTTATGGTTTCATGCCTTACATTAAAATCTGTTCTCCATCTTGAATTAACTTTTGTTAGTGGTGAGAGTGATGATCTTGTTTCATTCTTCTGCACATGGCTATCAAATTCTCTCAGCACCCTGTATTGAATAGGACTTCTTTTCCCCTGTGTAAACTGTTGTCTAGTTTGTCAAAGATCAGTGGCATCAGTTTTAGACAATTTTACATCTGATTCTTTTTTCTGTATCAGTTGTCTATGTTTTTGGACCAATAAATACCATGCTGTTTTGGTTCCCACAGTCTTGTAGTGTAGTTTGAACTCTGGTAATGTGATGCTTCTAGATTTGTTCTTTCATCTTAAGACTGCCTTGGCTATTCAGGCTCTTTTCTGGTTCTAAACAAAGAGTAGAATTATTTTTTCTAAGTCTGTGAAATACGATGTTGGTATTTTGATGGAGATTGTGTTGAAACTGTAAATCACTTTGGATAGTATGCACATTGTATCAATGCTGATTCTACCGATATAAGAGCATGATATGTTTCTCCATTTGTTTGTATCATCCGTAATTTATTTCCTCTGTGTTTTGTAATTGTCTTTACAGAGATCTTCCCCCTTCTCTATTAAGTTTGTTCCTGGGTATTTTATTTTCTTTGTGGCTTTTGGGAATGATATTGAGTCTTTGATTTGACTCTCAGCTTGAATGTTACTGGTATATAGGGATGCTACTGTTTCGTGTGCCTTGGTTTTGTAATCTGAGAGTTTGCTGGATTTATTTGTCAAATTTGGGAGTCTCTTGGTGGAGTCTTTGGGGTCTTATAGATCGTATCTGATCTCTAGGTAGCCATACAATTAGCTAACACTAGTGCAAGATATCAGACTGATGACATGGGTAGCCTCATTATTATTAAAGGCCCTCACTCATTATATTCTTTTTTTTGAGACAGAACCTCAAGCTGTCACCCTGGACAGAGTGCAATGACATCACAGCTCACAGCAACCTCCAATTCCTGGGCTCAAGCGAGTCTCATGCCTCCGCCTCCCAAATAGCTGGGACTACAGGCGCCCGCCACAACGCCCCGGCCATTTTTTGGTTGCAGCCGTCATTGTTGTTTGGCGGGCCTGGGGGCTGGATTCGAACCCGCCAGCTCAGATGTATGTGGCTGGTGCCTTAGCCCGTTGAGCCACAGGTGCTGAGCCACTCATTATATTCTTATTATATGGCATCTAGTGTATTGAATAGTCATTCATAATAAACAGCCTGATCCTTATAGTATTTCCTCACACTTTTTTTGTACACAGGATCCTTTTGAAATAGAAGAGGGTGGGGAGGGAGAACTGTTGAAGGAAGGGATAAAACCAAGCCTTCACGGCATTCTCGTAAGTCTTAATTTTCAAGTGGTTAGTGGAGAAGCTTAGAACTATTCATTATATTTTGATTTGACGTTTTCACATCTTTCTTATGGCAGCGCTAAGTATTATTATGAATAAAGCCTCGGAATTGTTTTCTAGCTCTAAGATGATTTTTCTGAGCCAGCCTCAATAGGCTAGTTTACTTTCGTTCGGGAGTTGGAAATCTTCAGTATTAAATGTATCTCATGTGAATTGGTGATCTTCTTACTATTTTATCCCTCAAAGTGGTGAGCGTTACAACCATTTGGGAGGAAGGTACGCTGCCTACCTTTTAGGATCCAACCTCTCCATATAGCTTGCTCTGCATTTCCAACGTAAGGCAAAAAATTTCAAGGGCAAACGTAGCATAAACTTAGGTGATGGTAGTTTGGCCCAAGCTTTCCGCTCATGTGCTGAATGCTATGTTCAAAACTTAATTTTGCTTTTTCATGTTTTTCTAAACTTGTTTTGCTGCCATGAAATGCTTTTATATCTGGCTCCCTGGAATTTTTCTCTGCTGCTTTGTTTGTATGTAAATCAGTGTGAACTTAAATTCCATCGCGTGGATATAGGAGAAGGTAAGCAGCAATCCCTTTTAGAAATGCCTGAGTCACCCCGGACCTACTGAATCAGAACCCCTGTGGGTATAGCCCAGCAATCTGTGTTGTAGGAAGTCCTGCAGATGCCTCTGACGCTCCCTGAGAGGGTGAGGAGCACTGTTGGAGCCTATTGCTGTGATGACTGGTTGAGCTCAGCCCATACAGCTTACAATCTGAGAACTTCAAGAAAATCTTCCACCTCTTTTGTGCTCTATGACATCTTCCTCTTATGGCCTTTTGCTGTGTCTTCTTGGCGACTTCGAAGACTATCTTTTTGGTGGCGGTATCACTGACTTAAAAAAAGAAAGATGCAAAATCCAGAATAGTGGTACGACATTGGTCAGGATCAAGGTGACAGCCGAGGCTAGAACCAGCCTGCTTCGTCTGCTCTGATGTGGGCTTCGCACCTGGTCTGTGCTCTGTTCCTCTTCCCTAGCCTAACCGTCTTTATTCTAAGGCAACGCAATCTTAGGTTTGGCCCTCTCTGGGGTACAGAGGAAAACTTAGAGCTGTGAGCTCACTCTGTCTGCTCTGAATCCCCAAAGCAATGGTGTGTGTCCCGCCAACCTTCTCTCACACCTTCAGACATGGCCACCTAAAGCATGGATGGTAATGGTAGAGTCTGTTTGGCAACATGGATGCCTGAAGTAAAGTAAATAAAGGAAAGAGATTTGAGGCCGAAAGGTTCGGGTTAGAATATTGGCAGCCACCACCTGCTTGTGTCCTCCTGCATAAGTCATTTGATTTCCCCTGAGTCTCAAGTTTTGTATCTCTAAAATGGAGAAAATTAATGTAACTCTCGTGAAGACTGAGTGATGTGTATATGTATATATAAAGTGCTGAGTGAGGCTGAGGTATTTTTCTCCAGTGTGCAAATATTGGGTGTTATTATTTTTCCAGGCCATCTTACCTGTTGTTTTCATTCCTTTGAAGCCAACAGGGAATTAAAATGGGCTGGAATCCCAGAGACTTGGCATCATTTTGACTACATGAACACAACAGGCAGCAGGGACTGATTAGGACAACGGGGACATATGTGTTTGCATTACTTCCATGTTCCCGAATCAGCACGTGTATGAGGCCGAGTGCGAATTTCCACCGCTCTCTGAGCTGGGCGTTATGCCTCCGAGCACACTTACGTACAGACACCCCCCACACACAGTCACACACATCCAGGTGTGCACACTCATGTGAAAATCTCAACTTCTGTCTAAAAATACTTTTGTTCAACAGAGAATGTACAGCAGTGACGCCTCATTCTGGGTACATATTAGAATCGCCCAGGGAGTGTTTGGAAATACTGATGCATAGAAAACTCAACCCAAATGGGTTGAAATGTATGGAGGTGAGGCCAGAAATTTGCATTTTATAACAGGGTTAAGAACCACAGGCCTAAAATCAGAGAATATCAAAGTTGCAAGGAGTCTTAGAAATCTTCTAGCTGGATAATGCCACTTTCCTGATAAGGAAATTTTGGTCCAGGAAACGTAAGCTACAAACCCAAAGCCCAAACCAACATCACTTCACGTAGAGTCACACTGAGTCACTTTCTTCCCTGCACTTTCGTCCCTTGTCTCTGCAAACATGCAAGACAGTTGTTTGTCCCTTTGAAAATATGGATGGCAGTTCAGCGCCTGTGGCTCAACGGGCTAAGGCGCCAGCCACGTACACCTGAGCTGGCGGGTTCGAATCCAGCCTGGGCCCGCCAAACAACAATGACGGCTGCAACCAAAAAATAGCCGGGCATTGTGGTGGGCGCCTGTAGTCCCAGCTACTTGGGAGGCAGAGGCAAGAGACTCGCTTGAGCCCAGGAATTGGAGGTTGCTGTGAGCTGTGATGCCACAGCTCTCTATCCAGGGTGACAGCTTGAGGCTCTGTCAAAAAAAAAAAAAAAAAAAGAAAGTATGGAGGGCATTTGCTGTAAATGGCAGTTGCCACTCACAATCCTTCTATCCCCTAAAGGCATGTTAGAATCACACGGGTAGCTTCAGAAATGCTGATGTTCGAGTCCCATCCAAAAAAGTTAGCACACAGCCTTTGGGGATGACCCCCAGGTATTAGTGTTTTCTGTTCAAGCTCCTGGATGAGTCCTATGAGCAGCTAAGATTGAGAACCGCAAATGTCAAGGGAGCATTACTGGATTGGTTTTGTTTTTTTCTTCTTCTTCCGGGTATACACAGTGACTCCTTAAGTAGGAGCTACATAAAACAGAAATCCCCTGGGAAGCCAGTTTTGAAGCACGCTTTATATATTCATTGGCACGTCGGAGGAAAAAAGCAGCTTGTTCTGATTTTGTTGGGCAAATCTCACGTCCCTTTGAGGAGGTGTTGAATTCCAGCATCTTTCCGTTTGTCTTTCTACTGTTGTAGCAATATAAAATGAAAGGTTTGTTTGGAATTCTGTAAGGACCCCAGCATCCAGCAGGCAGATAGTCTTGTAAAGGGAGGTAGCTTGGCGAGTATAAACTGGTTTAGCTCCAGGATTATGTTCTTATCCAAAACTTGTCCCTCAGATGCTTTGTGACCAGCTGCAGAGCATCAATGAGAAGACATTTACCTGTCTTAGAATTGTTCGTTTAAGGAAAAAAAAAGAGGACAGCCTTTCTCAAAAACTCACTGAACCCTGGTTAAAATCATAGCACAGCCCATAGATACCACCCCTGGCCTTCCCGTGCCCGGGGGGCCATCCAGAAAGACGGAGCTCCCTGTGCCTAGCATCCTCTCACTGAATTCTCTCTCACCTGTACCCGGGCACACTGGGGACCACACAGCCTTTCCACCCCTCTCTCCTCAACAGCCCACCCTGGGCAGGTCACCTCCCCTGCTGCCTCTTAAACAACACGCTTATGCCCCTGTCTCACCTGCATGGGAGTTACTGCCTCTGCCTCCCCTAATACGCTCCCCTCAGCTGAGGCTCCCCTGACTCACGCCCTGACCTTAAACCTTTCTCCTTTGCATCAGTGTCCCCGTCCAAGTGCCTTGGGATTCCATCCTGGGTCCGCCACTTTGTCGGTGTTTAACTGTGAGCAAAAGGCTTAATGCTATTCTGCCTCAATTTCTTCATCTCTAAAATGGTATTATAATAGTACCTGCCTCACATGGTTGCTGTAAAAATGAATGTATATATGAATTTAATATATGGGGCACCTGGGACAGAGCCTGGACCGTACCAAGGACTCCACAATTGCTCACCATAGGTTGTTTGGCAAGGTTAGTTCATTCGTTTCCTTTGCTCTAAGTTGCAAGAACCATACTTCCCAGCGTTCCAACATTGACTTTCATGAGTGATTATCCAGATTAAAATCTGAAGGAGGAAATGTTTCTCTCTTCTGCTTCTTCCATTTTACTGTCCCTCCACCTCTCTGTCCCATCTTATTTCACATTGGTGAGAGAAAAAATTTGCCAATGGCTTGAGCTAAGTAGCAGTTTGGACAAGAATGTGTGTATGGTCGTTTTGTATTTCCTAGTGTTGAGATAGAAATTTTAAACCTATGTCCATATGCGGGTAAGTGTTTTTATGATGTTAGCGTTGGCATCAAAGAGATTCAAATTATCAGAAAATTATTGTACAGTTGTTGTATTTCAAAGAATGTGATTTGACCTGCATATAGCCAAATCCATAAAATGAGACAAGCAATAATAGTACTAGTGTGTGAGTATAAAATTAAGCTTTCATTGCATTTACCTTTGAAAAAGGTGTAGCCAATTTTTCTTTTCCTACTCACAAAACTGGGCATAAGTCGGCATACATAAGAACAGAAACATCCTTACCCAATCTGGGAAATACAGGGTAGTCATAAAAGTCATGTGCAATTTGTAATGGTTTAACAGTAAATGGCACGTGAACTTTATGACCACCTGTATATACAAGGCAAACATAGCAAATTATAATGATTAGCTAGTACTTCCTTCAGGAAGGACAAGGAACCAGAGTTCTGTTCTCCATTTTACATGGAAAACCATCCTATAAGTCTTACGCTTGTTTTAAATATAAAGAGCCTGAATTAAGTTCAGATTGGAAAATAGCTTGATCAAAGTCACACAGAGAATCTAAGTTCAAATCAAGAGACAAAAAGCCTCTGTCTCGCCCACTAAATAATAATTATTATATATAGGCTACCACCAGAAACCCTAATTTTCCCAGGGATTGGATAAGGTCAATTATAATAGTATGTCTCTGAATTCATGTGGTATGTATCAGAATTCCATAACACTGAAAATTTTATTCTCATTACATATCCAGGAGGAACAGGTATTATTTTATCAGATGTGGAATCTGGAAGAACAAAGAGATTCTGCAATTTGCTCAAAGCTGTAGAGTTAGCAGCAAAAGAAAATTAAAACTGAGGTCTTCAATACCCAGCCCAACACTTATCTTCATTAAAAATGGCTCGGCACCCACAGCTCAGTGGTTACAGCACCGGCCACATATACCCAAGGCTGGCAGGTTCAAACCTGGCCCAGGCCAACTAAACAACAATGACAACTGCAAAAAAAAATAGCTGGGCGTTGTGGTGGGCACCTGTAGTCCCAGCAGCTAGCTATTCAGGAGGCTGAGGCAAGAGAATCACTTAAGCCCAAGAGTTTGAGTTTGCCGTGAGCTGTGACTCAACAGAACTCTATGGAGGGCGACATAGTAAGACTCTGACTCAAAGAAAAAAAAGCTACTGTCATCAAGTTTAAAGATCATAATCCTCCAAGCAATAGACTGGGTGTGTAAGAATATCACAATTTGCTGAGCACCTACTATGTGCTGAGTCCTTCCTGTGTGTTATCTCTAACTCATGACCCTGGAAATGCTGATATGACATAGCTGCCTTGCTCGGGGCCACACAGCAATGTGTTACAGCTGGCATTTAAATACAGGCTTTTCTAGCTTGAAAGTGTAGGCCTTTTTCTTTAAGCCACACCAATGTAGATATAAAATACCATTTCCACGTCCAAGACAGAATATAGGTAAATATTCACTATTACAAAACTCCACTTCAAAAAATGGTTGGTGGCAACTTTTTAGGCTGTGGTGAAGATTGAATAAATACATTTTTAAACAGGGCTCAAGACCAGTATCTGGTATGAAGAGAGTTCCATAGATGTTGATGGTGATGATGTAAAGATGAGGAAGGATAGGATTGTTCGGAAGGCATTTGATATATTTCTCATTAGATTTGATTCCACCAAACTAGCTGCGCGCACATATGCTGGTTCTTTACATACAGGCAGATACAGTCAAGCAAAACACCAACACAGAATTGCCAAACAGAGTGATTCTGTGCTGAGTTAACTTCTGAGAAGCATAGGACTGTGAGATGCGATCCTTGTCCTTTATTCCAAGTTCAGCGTTGTTGGAAGGCTAAAAGAAAATGGTAACAACTTAAGAAATTATTGTAATAGTTTTACCTAGCACCTCGCCCACAGTAGGTGTGCAGAAATATTTGTGGAACAAACGTCTGCTGAATTATTGGCACCGAATGTTAAATCAGAGGCAGGAGGAAAGTGGAGATGGTGTAATCCCAGAAAGCAGGAAAGGAATTCACAGGAGGAGCAAGTAGTCAGCGAAAATGGAGACGATTGGATTTGGCAATTACCTGATTTACCTGATAAACTTCAAGAGTACAGATAAAAGCCCGACAGTCTGACAGCTGTATGTCTGGGAGGGCACTTGTTGAACAAAGCTCATCTCTGAGGCTGACTTTACGGCAGCCCAGTAGCAGGGGCCTCACCTGAGCACGGGCTTTCATCTGATTCCCAAAACTCTACTACAAGGCAGAATCATCTCGTATTATTTTGATCATTTAAACAGCTTGCTGCGTAAGTGTCAGAGCGATTCTTTTAAACATTCTCCTTCTTTGCCTCTTTTTATAAAATCTCGAAGTAAGATCACTCTTCCAGTTGCAGCTATTTCAAGGTTTTATTGCACAGTCATAAAAATTGTCATGATACCGACCTCTGAAATGACTGTGGCAGTGTGCGGTAATTACATTTCATTAAAATTCCTGGTACGCTTGCCACTAAGAAGATTTTCAAAGCCTCTAGCTAACTACTTTATCTAATAGGGTCTGTGACTTTTAAAGCATCCATGGTAGAGAATATAACTGGCATTTTTGTTAGTGGCTCTTGATTTATCCAAGTATGTGTGCAGATACACGTATATATGTAATTTACATGGATATATATGTACGTAGATTTGGTTTTGTGGGGTATACCATCAGTACCAAGGACAGTGCCAGTCATCCAGGATGGTTAAATTCCCATCTTCAGGAAGGATGATTTCTATCCCATAGTCAATCAAGAAGCAACTTGGCTAATGGGAAAATTCAGCCAGGGCTCTAAATGGGCTAAGTCACTAAAACATCTGCCTATGTCTTTGTCTTCTTCAGGAATCCACTTGTGCCCTCAGCTCTTCTACGCCAGAAACAAAGAAAACAAGCAGAACTTTTTAATGCACCGTGATTCTAAAACTACCGAAGGTTTTCACTATAATCACGTGCTTCCAAAATTAGTAATTTGTACTAACGTCGATATAATGTGGAACTGCAAAAAGACCAGGTCATTATTTTTCAAGAATAAAAGGAGCCACATTGTTCTGTCTTATAAAAAATAGAGCACTTAGGCTTCCATTCTGCTGGCCAATTCTTTTGCTACCTAGAGGCATTACATACTCAACTCTCAGGTTTTAAATGCTAGAGGCAAAGATTACCAGGTAGATGGATAAAGCGTTTGAATTGAAGGCAGGTAGACATGGAGGCACACTCGAGTGCCACTAATTCCCAAACTCCGTGGAGCTATGAAAAACTATTTATTTTTTAATCACACTTTCCACCAGCACGAATTCTACATAGCATATTGCCAGTGGCTCTTCACTGTCCCTTCTGGGGTGCCATTTGTCGGGGCCCGGGACTGGCCAGGTCTCCAGCCTGGCTTCTGTGTGGTCCAGGCGTGGACCACGATGCTATTATCTTGCTTGGGCGGACGCCCTGTGGGCAGAAGAAGCGAAAGTCGGAGTAAGCGGGTCCATGAAAGAATGAGCACTCCCCAGCTGCCTTCTCCCGCAGCTTCTTATGGAAGAAGCTACTTGCACCACAGGTGTAGAGGCTGCCAACCACAATGTTCCCTTCTCACGAGCTCTCGTGTTAGGAGGGATGAATCCCTCCCCACGCCCTTCTCACCAAGGTGTTGTATTACTGAGATGTTACCGTGTTTCTGATAATCACAGAGAATTCCGAGCTTAGCTCTCGCTTCTTCTTTCCTTAAAGCTATGTGGTCTGCTACAGCATGTGATTATATTTCATGGAGTTGTCAATTCGTTCCTACGAACCTTTTTGAGAATTTCATGGCATCTCCTCAAGTTGATTGAACATATCGGTGAGTGCCACAAACCTAGGCCTGGAAAAATCACTGGGCTCCACATTAAATGGCAGAACCATGAAAACAGGCCACGTGCAGTTTTCAGCTCAATTTAAGTTCTGTCACTCATCAATCAGAGTGTAGAGAGAGAGCCAGGATACTGGTTACACCCAACAAAACACAGCTCTGTGTGTAGAAGTGCTGGGAGTATTCATCTGGCCCACTGGAGTCATTTTCTGACCTGTTCTATCAGTACATTTCTAGGTACAACTTCCTTTGCACACAACATTCCTTCAAATATGTACATCGATCTGAAAGGCCCATGCCTCTGAGTTACTTAGACCTAATTGTACCCTGTCTGCCTTCCACCAAGGATCCAGCTGCAAAGAGGTCCAGTAAGCAGTTGCTCTTGTCAGGCAGTGGTTCTTGACCCTGACTGCATATCAGAATCATCCTGAGGTCTTCTAAAAACCCCAGTGTCCAGCCAAGTTTGAGAACCACTCATCTGACCTACCTCCCTATGCCTGAGAGGACTGACTTCACATTTCGGTTAAACCATCCCTAACTGTGTGCCTAGATCATGCTTGGTGGTGTTGCCTTTTCATGGCTTGTACAGGGTTAGCCCTCTGTATCTGTGGGTTCTACATTCCAACTGTGGATTGAAAATATTCAGGGTAAAGAAAAAAAGATCGTTTCATCTGTACTGAACATGAACAATTTTCTTATTATTTTGTAAACAATGCAGCATAATACTATTTACATAGCATTTACATACATTTGCATACTTTTGCAGTGCATCTATTGCATTGGCCATAGTTTAGAAATGTATCCATTTAAAGAATAGTATCAATTAGGTACTGTAAGTATTAAGCATAAAAAGCATTAGATATTATAAGTAATCTAGAGATGATTTGAAGTATATGGGAGGTTGTATGCAGGTTGCATGCAAGCACTGCACCATTTTATACCAGGAATTTGAGCATCTGCAGATTTGGGTTTCTGTGGGCATCCTAGAACAAATCCCCTGTGGATACTGAGGGCTGACTTGTTAGTTAGTTGCCTTGTCTCTTGAGACCCTGCTTCTCTGGAAGAAGATGGTAAACATTCAAGACATTCTAGCCAAACCACAAAAGAAGGTTGAAACCTGATAGGGCTTGAAATTACCAAATTCAGTAGCACCAAGAATGTCAGGGGTTAAAGTAAAATCAAAGAATGAATGCTACGTGTCTGCGATTTGAGAACTGTATATACAGTGGCAGCCCCTAAGCAGCTTTTCTTCAACATCCATTGAGGGCATACAACTTCCTTAAGAGAAGACAAAGCATGGCCTACAACCTGATTCATAAGGGATGGTAGGATGGTGTTTTGTACATGAGTCTCATTTGTCTGCCAACAAACCCATCTGGGACCCATGAGCAGAGTTTACCTTGCATTGAAACACTTTGCAATTACAATGCCACTGAAAGTATGATATTGATACAACCAAGGGATATGAGATCATTTTAAATGGTTTATGAAAGAACATGTTTTTGGAGACTTTACATCATTTGTGTTTCCCTGAATGGAGTTGAAACACATTCTTTTTAGTAAACTATCTCAAGAATGGAAAAAAGTATCCCATTTACTTCATACTGTGAAACCAATATATAAACAATACACGTCCCCATAAGAGAGAAACACCAGTTTAGACTAGCAAGGAAGAGGCGGGAGGAGGGAGGGTCATTGGCTGGATCTCACCAAAGGTGCACACTGTGAGGGTTCAGCACGCCCCCTGGTGGTGGGATCTCAAAGGTGCACAATGAGAGTGTTTGGCACGCCCCCTGGTGGCGGAATCTCACCAAAGGTGCACAATGTGAGGGTGTTCAGCACGCCCCCTGGGTAAAGGGCTCAACTACAACTTGAACTTTACCTAAGAAAGAAAAGTTTCACCTAAACATTTGCACCCTCATATTAATCATAAATTTAAAAAAAAAGAAAGAATATCTTTTATTCAATGATTATTTATTTTAATATATTTGAAAATATATAAGGAGCACAGCAAACATACTTTTACATTGCAGCTATTGCATTGGCCATAGTTTAGAAATGTATCCATTTACAGAATAGTATCAACAAATAATAATACGAGTTTGATAATACTGTATTTTAGCTTGTGGTAACAACCATGGTCATCTTAAAATTAAGGCCAATATTCTTCCTGCTTCCTAAATTACTATTTTTTTAGGGAAGAGAAAGAAGAAAAGAAGGTGTAAAAAAGGTTATCAGGTGTTTAAGTAAGATGTGGAAGAGTCCATGAAATGACCCCCAGGGTGGAGAACTATTCTTTCAGGGAGGCTGCCTAGCCCCAAAGCAATGTGGTATCTATTCGGGAGGCTTTTCTTGATAGAAGGTTCAAACCAGAAGGGCTGCTGCCAGCCGCCCATGTGTCTCTGTTTGGAAGGTGAACTCCACCTCCTGCAGGAGCCGCCCACGCTCTGCTGGGTGTGCAGTGTTTGCAGAAAACTAAGAAAAGACACAAAAGAAAACTTGACGTGCTTACTAACGTCTGGGGTGGATGGGGGCTGGCTCACCCCGTGATGGGCTTGGATGAAACTCATCTCGCCCTCCTCACATGCCACTCCTCCCTGGCTCACATTAGAAATTCAGGGACAGAGAACAAAGCAGCCAAGTTTGTTTTTCCAGAGCAAGAGGGATCTGCTGGAAACAGCCCTGACAGCTGTGCCCTGTGTCTTGGTGAACTAAGGGCTTTTCTAAGTTTCGTTTAAGACTGTTTAGTCTGCACGCTGAGGATTCGTGTATCGGTTTTTGGCTCCAGTTGAGGCAGTCTGGTTTCCAATGGTTCCATTGTCATCTGTATTTACGTCCACTGAAAGAAATAACCCCGAGTTATTGGAGAGTCACTTAAAACCTCGCCTTTCTTCATTCATTCTCCTTAACACTATTTCTTGCTAGTGCTTTAAAAAGAAAAAAAAAAACCTACGGCCACGGTCTTTCCCAAGTTAACACCTGGGTCGAACCGGTAAACTGCTTTCCCGTTGACTCTTGCAGAAGTGGCAGTGCATTGAGGACACATCTGGCAAGCTCCGGATTCACAAGTGTAAGGGACCCAGTGACCTGCTCACAGTCCGCCAGAGCGCACAGGACCTCTACTCCCACAGCCTCCACGGCAAGGACAGAGAGTGTGATTGCAGAGAGTCTGCTTACCGCGCCAGCAGGAGCCAGAGGAAGAGTCAAAGGCAGTTCCTGAGAAACCAGGGCACTCCAAGTAAGCCGCGCGTTCGCGACCATCTCAATGGCAGGCCGAGGCCTTTGGGATCGTACATGAGACAAAAGGGCCGTTCCTGCTGTTAGACATTAGCCATGCACAGTTTCCCAGCTAAAAGCACATCGCTGTTCTGTTTAAAGTAAGAAAGCTAAGATTAATTTGAAATTTTGCTTTGCAAAGATTTTCACTTAAGCATCGAATGAAAATGTAGTTGGTAAAAGCCCCAGATGCAAAACATGCACACGCAAAAAAAAGCTTACGAAATAGTTATTCAAAAGGGTACAGGGAAAGTTTAGGTCAATTTTATTTTTCTTTAATGCTAACATCCTGATTTTTCTGCCTTTGGTTGCTTTTATTTATTTATTTATTTATTTTTTGAGACAGCCTCAAGCTGTCACCCTGGATAGAGTGCTGTGGCATCACAGCTCACAGCAACCTCCAATTCCTGGGCTCAAGCGAGTCTCCTGCCTCTGCCTCCCAAGTAGGCAGAGGGACCACAGGCGCTCGCCACAAGGCCCGGCTATTTTTGTTTGGGTTGCAGCCGTCATTGTTGGTTGGGGGGGCCCAGGCTGGATTCGAACCCGCCAGCTCAGGTTTACTTGGCTTGCGCCTTAGCCTGCTGAGCCACAGGTGCCGAGCCCTTTGGTTGCTTTTAAAAAAATAATAAGCCTGGGGTTTAGTCTGTCTACCTTTGATTAAAGAGAAAAGTATAAACATTTTTTAAGGCATATATTTTAATCTCTTTTTTAGGACTATATATACATATATATATATATATATATTTTTTTTTTTTTTTTTAATTCAGGTCAGGTCATTGAATCATGCTGACTGGCAGGGTCAAACTAGTTGAATTCAATATGACAAGTACTGCCTTGCATTTTCTTTGTAAAACTCTGTCCAGCAGCTGCCACAAG
Source organism: Arctocebus calabarensis (assembly GCA_963573935.1). Taxonomy (NCBI): domain Eukaryota; kingdom Metazoa; phylum Chordata; class Mammalia; order Primates; family Lorisidae; genus Arctocebus; species Arctocebus calabarensis. The sequence goes on from CAUYON010138840.1 coordinate 20,935, forward strand.
AAACCTATGATTATATATGTGTGAAAACCTGTGTTCTGACACCTTCCATGAACGCATGAGAGTCTAGTGCCATCTAGTGGAATAATATGAGAAGTGACTCAGAATTAAATGCTGTGTCCAAGATACAGAAACCAAATCAATCACTAGAACAGTGGAAACCCTTAGAACAGACGATTTTATTGTGGACTCCACAGTAGGAGCTTTCAGTTTATGAGCCCCTAAAATTTTTTCCAAAATTGTGAATATATTTTCTGTGTATGTGCACATTTTTCTCAATGTCAATAATCTTCATCCAATTCCTAAAGGAATTCATAAGTCAAAAGCCTAAGAACCATTGATTTTGGATACGCTCTCTCCTTCCTACGAGGAAATCCCAGGTTCGATAATCCACAGAGGATATCAAATTGAAGATGAACGAGGGGCAAGGAGCCCCGACATACTCCTTTATCAGAAGCTGATTACCAACGTTCGGCTTAGAAGTGGAAGTACCAGGGCAGCGCCTGTGGCTCAAAGGAGTAGGGCGCCGGCCCGTACACCGGAGGTGGTGGGTTCAAACCCAGCCCCGGCCAAAAACTGCAACAACAACAAAAAAAATAGAAGAGGAAGTACCTTCTCTTCCAGCAAGTTCGACATCGTTTCCCAAGCACTGACCTTAAGGCAGGTGGATTTTTCAGCGCTAGGCACAAACAGAAGTCTAGGGCCGCTTTTACAAACTGGGTGGAATCCTGTGTATTTGAGAATAGGAACTGATTTTCCTTCTTTCTGCAAGGATGGAATTCATGAGGACTCTCAGTGAACCCTCCCCACCTTGCCGCTGGAGGTTGCTTCCTCCTTGGAGACTGCAGGAGCCTCCAGGGTGCTGTCTGAGGGGCGTGATGATTCTTATTACACAGCACTGTGCCCCCTTCCGTCCTGGTTTACCAGCAGGCTGCACAGATGAGGCCACTAAGCCTCCACGGAGCCTCAGAGCAGCTGACAGCTGGAGGCCCACGGTGCCTGGGGAAGTTCTCAGATAACGCACACGTGCTCCTGAGGTTCCGTAGTCACCAGAAAACATGTCCCCGCTGCCTCCACCTCCCACCTCCACCTGCCAGGTGTGAAGAGTCGATGTGCTTTACGCTCAGTGCCTGGGAAAGGAAGGCTAACTTCCTGGAAGAGAAGAGGGTATTCCTGCTTATAAACTAACTCTGGTGATCCACTTCTCATAAAGGAACATGTCAGGGCCCCCTGTCCCGTGTCCATTTTCAATATAATACCCTTGTGTAAATTATTAAACCTAGGATTTCTTCTTAGGAAATAAATAATACCCTCTAGTATTTATTCAAATAGAAGAGCATTCATTCACCTTTTTTGAAAAAGCAAACCCAGGTCATGGTAAGACTGTAATCTCAGAGATTAGAGTCCTAGCTCCTTAACCTTACGAAATGTATGTGACTTTGAAAACTTCACTTTTCTCATCCATGATCTAAAGACCATAACCTCCAGTGCAGGAGCCTGTTTTGACAATTCGATAACTTTTTTAAATGTAAGGGTTGTTATAATATCTGTCTTTTAAGACTGTGGATTAGAGATAAATAAATGGTATATAATACATAGCAAAAGTCCAAGGAAGGGGAGTGGTTATGATTAATACCATAATTGGGAATATGATTTTATCCAAATAAACTTCCTTAGCAGCTCACATCAAAAACCTAATGTAGAAATTCACATCCTCTCAAAAGACTCTCACAAGTCTTAGAGCTGACTTAGACATCACCCCCCAAGCACTTGAGGGATTAGGGTGGGGGCTCATGGAAACCTGCTGACTGTCACACCGCCGTCCCACTCCAAGACCCTCACTGTGACAGGTGGTCATTTTCTTCCCTCCTAAACTACATCAGGACATCCCTGGTCACCCGTCTTCTCTTGTTTCCAGAGTACAAGCCCCGATTCGTCCATACCCGGCAGACACGTTCCTTGTCTGTGGAATTCGAAGGAGAAATATACGACATAAATCTGGAAGAGGAAGAGTTGCGAGTGTTGCCACTGAGAAGCATTGCCAGGCGTCACGACGAAGGCCGCAGGGGGCCAGGCCGTGGCCACAGCGACGGGATGCTCTCCGACAGCAGCAACGCCGTGGGCCCACCCTCCACTGTCCGAGTGACACACAAGTAGGAAGGCTTCAGGTGTTCACAGGGTTGGGTTTAGAGTTACGTCCTCCGTGTTATCACCACGTTGAATTTTGCAAAACAGCAGTGTCACTGGGCAATGCGGTGCCCGAGAGCTGGCCTGCATAGCGTCTGTAGGGACAACACGGAGGCCAAGCAGTCTAGACTCCCATGTGTGCGTGGGTTGAATTGCACACTAAGACTGATCAGCTGGGAATCGAGCCAGAGTAATTCTGCCACATCTTGACTTAGCAGGCATGGAGTTGCTGCCCCTAAGCAGTTGCCTTTGTAGGACTCTAGAAAATAAAAAGAAACAATTTCCGATGCTGGAAGAGTCTCCTCTATGCTGCACAGTCCCAGGGCTGATGCAGTTGTAAAGTCATAACCTCAGAAAGGAAACACAGCCCAAAGGAAGACAGTGATTCCCAGAGAGCTTCCAGAAAGACGGCATGGGGTAGGGGTGAATGTGCGTGCAGCAGCGTCTCAACTACCCCACACTGCAGAGAGCAGAGAGGGCCTCGGAGGTCGTGGAGTGGGGGGAAGAGGGTGACCCCACTGGGCGTCAGTGGGCTCTCTTGGTTCTTTGGTTCCTTCCAAAATCTACTTACTTTCTTGATAGAGAAACATTTTCTTTCTGAATTTATTAGCAAGATCTTGGCTTTCTCCCTAATTTCATCGCTTTGGAGAGATGGGGCCCCATGAGCTCCGCCGGGATTTTTATCTCTGGGTGTTCCTGAAGCTTGTTGCTACAGTTTAACACTAAGAGATGAGACCAGAATTTGTTTCTCTTACATCTCTCGTGGACCCCCTATCCCACCTACTCTCTACCCCTGGGGCTGTTGCTTTGCTTTAAAACTTAATGGCAAGTTCTTTTAAACAAAACAAGTGGAATGAATTTTCCCCTTCTGACCGCATTTCTTCACACAAGCCGTTTGCATTATGACTGTGACAAGTTCCCCTTTTTCTACATGCATTTGCTTGAGTTTTCAAAATTTGAGTTTTTCTGATAGTATCTGTCTAGAGGGGTGTAAATATTCAGAGCTGCCTTGAAAGATGATCTTAGTAATGACCTTAGTCACAGAGATGTGATACCATCCTTTGGCTGCGTTGGACTTCAGGACGTATTCCCACGTACATTCATCTTGGATCTTATTGCTTGTAACCACATTAAGAGTTTAGAGCAGGGGTCCTCAAACTACGGCCCGCGGGCCACATGCGTTGGTGTGAATTGTATTTGTTCCCGTTTTGTTTTTTTACTTCAAAATAAGATATGTGCAGTGTGCATAGGAATTTGCTCATAGTTTTTTTTTAAACTATAGTCCGGCCCTCCAACGGTCTGAGGGACAGTGAATTGGCCCGCTGTTTAAAAAGTTTGAGGACACCTGGTTTAGAGGATAATGGCCAGGCACATTGAGTGGCTCATGCCTGTAATCATAGCACTCGGGGAAGTTGAGGCAGGAGGATTGCTTGAGCTCAGAGTTCCAGACCAGTCTGAGCAAGAGTCAGAGCCCCTTCTCTACTAAAAATAAAAAATTAGCCAGGTATTGTGGCAGGGGCCTATAGTCCCAGCTACTTTGGAGGCTGAGGCAAGAGGATCATTTGAACCCAGGAATCTGAGGTTGCTGTGAGCTAAGCTGATGCCATGGCACTCTAGCCTAGGCAACAAAGTGAGACTCTGTTTCCAAAAAAAAGAGAGAGAGAGATTGAGTTTAAGGGATAAAAAGTTATTTTTTTGCAGGCCGGGCATGGTGGCCGACCTTCACACTTTGGGAGGCCAAGGTGGGATGATCACTTGAGGCCAGGAGTTTGAGGTCGCAATAAGATGACACCACTGCACTTTAACCTGGGCAAGAGAGAAAGAACCTGTCTCAAGAAGTTCCCTTTGCTATGACTGTTTTCTAATATGAGAATACAGACCTAGTCCCTGTGTGTTTTGTTTTTGCAGGTGCTTCATTCTACCCAATGATACGATCCATTGTGAGAGGGAACTGTATCAATCAGCCAGAGCCTGGAAAGACCACAAGGCGTACATCGATAAAGAGGTTAGTCAGCTCTATGTCACTGCCGGCTGTCAGCTACGCTCCAAATTCAAACTCGGCCACCAGCCTGCTGCAGCCGGCTGGGACATACCCTGTGTATATGCACCATCTTTTTTATAATTACTTGAAAAATAGAATAACAACCAAGGTATTTATCTCTCTGCAGCGATTTAGTGATAGTCCCACTGAAAACAAAATAGATTGAAAACAGAGTGGGGACTGACTTGATGGCTTTTGGAAATCTCTGAGAGAAAACGATTCAGTGAGAAGGGATGTTGATCTGTCACATGGGTTGGAATAGAGAGGCAGACAAATGCTGTGCCCAGGTTGTTTCCGGATGAATTAGCATCTCCAACGAATGTGCAACAGAGCAAACAAGCTGGAAAGAAAGGGACTTTGTAAAGAAATTCCTTGAAAGGTAACTGTTCAAATGCATGTTCTCTAGATCGAAGCTCTGCAAGATAAAATTAAGAACTTAAGAGAAGTAAGAGGGCACCTGAAGAGAAGGAAGCCTGAGGAGTGTGGCTGCCGCAAACAGAGGTGAGCGCTCCGCCCGCAGCTCTCCAGATTCATCCCTGCACAAGCTGGGGGGTGGGCCAAGCTGGTTTCTCTCCTGCGCCAAGCGAAGGCTTAGTAGCTCGCACCTGTAATCCTAGCACTCTGAAAGGCCCAGCCCCCCACCTGGGCTCAGGAGCTCAGACCCTCGTGAGCCTGAGTAGAGCAAAGACCCCATTGCTAAAAATAGCTGGGTGTCCTGGTGGCACCTGTAGTCCCAGCCACTCGGGAGGCTGAAGTAAGGGAATCACTGGAGACCAAGAGTTTGAGGTTGCTGTGACCTACGACGCCGCGGTACCGAAGGCGACAAAGTGAGATTCTGTTTTTAAAAAAGAAAAGAAAAGAAAGAAAGAAAGCTTAATCTGAGTGCAGTAGCATAGAAAGTGATGGCCTACGCTATTTAAGTCAAATTAAATATGCCACAAACTTGAGCTGAAGTGAAAGTCCCACAGAGCTCAAAGAGTTGCTGGGAGGAAACTGCCTCTATTCTGTTTTGCTTTTGTTTTATAAAATGAACTGTCTGACCAAATGCAGGGTTACAAACACTTGGTTTTTCATCTTCTTGCCTTACAGCTATTACAATAAAGAGAAAGGTGTCAAAAAGCAAGAGAAATTGAAGAGCCATCTTCACCCATTCAAGTAAGTCAGTCCCTGTGTTCCATGTTTGCTGGGAGTCAGGGACTGTCCACCGGGCCCTTCTGAGAGGCTGGGGGAGCCCTGTGTTCCCACCCGCGCGGCTTTGGAAGTAGACCCGCCGGAAGGGCACAGAGCTCAAGTAGCTGAAAACATTCTTCTTAGTGAAGTGTCTCAAGAACGGCAGAGAGGATCCAATGTGCTCAATCCTAATATGAAATCAATGTATAAACAACTGCACACCCACCAGAAAGGAAAACACAAGTGTGGTCTAGCAAAAGGGAGGGCAGAGGAGGGATGGAGGACGGGCAGGGGGGATCTCACCTCATGTGCACAAGGGCAAGGTGTTCAGCAGGCCTCCTGGGTGAAGGGTTCAGCTACAACTTGGACTTGACCTTAGAAATGAAAACAATGTAACCTAAATATTTGGACCCTCATATTAATCAGAAATTGGACAAATTAACAAAAAAGAAGTTGAAAAGAAAGTGCACCCTTCATGGAGGGGTGATGCTCTTGTAATCTTTGACGGGAGCCGTGCTGGGTCTCACTCTAATTCTTATGCACACATGGGCTGTGAGCGGCACCCGCTGTTTTCTGTGCAAAGTGATTCGGAGTCATGGACTCTCTTGATTAGCTTGATGTGCTCTCTGGAGCAGCTGGTAACAGTGTTGACTTTGAAAGTGGGAAGATACATACATATTTTTTAAAGTAATAGCAAAATGTGCGTGTGAAAAGAGATTTAGTATTTGAACCTCATCAAAGTTTCAAAGCCTTTATAAAGGAAAAAAAGCACAATAATCAAACAGGAAAAGTTTTTTGTAATCAGCTTTTCCAATTTGGATAAGGAATTTTGGGAGCCTTTTTTTTTTTTTTTTGAGACAGGGCCTCAAGCTGTCACCCTGTGTAGAGTGCTGTAGCATCACAGCTCATAGCAATTCCTGGGCTCAAGGGAGTCTCCTGCCTCTGCCTCCCAAGTAGCTGGGACTACAAGCGCTCACCACAATGCCCGGCCATTTTTTGGTTGCAGCCATCATTGTTGTTTGATGGGCCGGGGCTGGATTCGAACCTGCCAGCTCAGGTGTACATGGCTGGTGCCTTAGCCCGTTGAGCCACAGGCGCCAACCCGGAGCCTTTTAATCAAAGCTTTTTAGTCCAGTGTTTTTCAGCCTTTTTTAGCTCACAGAATGCTTGAACCTATAGTTAAACTTCCACTGCACACTTAAAATATGTTGATCAAATAAAAGAGCAAAAGAAAGAATATACTTACTATGCTTTGAACTACTTTTGAAAATAACTTAATTAATGATCTTTAAAAATTGGGGAGGCACACCTAAGGTCCTCTCCAGGCACGCCAGTTGAAAATGACGGCTCTGGTCCAACAAACCGATGGTGCAACAGCTGATAAGTACGGAGCCACCAAACATTTCAGCCTTTCCGCCGTGCATCCGAAGGGCCTGGCTGGCCACACCACTGGTCAGCACTAATGTTTGCGTCCATCAGTGTCTATGTGTCCTTGAGGAAGAAAGTGTGGGTCCCATTAAGGCTCTGGGAGCGTTGTCACTGCTTACATGTTTTAGGCTCTCTATACAAACTAAAGTGTATCTATTGGCGTGTATCCCAATGTGTGTGCACGCTTCAGAGCAACAAGCCTATTTTTAATTGAGAAGATACCTTCTGATCACCCCCAAAACCCCTTCTCTTGGAGCAGGGAGGCAGCTCAGGAAGTGGACGGCAAGCTGCAGCTGTTCAAGGAGAACCGCAGGAGGAAGAAGGAGCGGAAGGAGAAGAGGAGGCAGCGAAAGGGGGAGGAGTGCAGCCTGCCCGGCCTCACCTGCTTCACCCACGACAACAACCACTGGCAGACCGCCCCCTTCTGGAACCGTAAGTTGCGACCTTTCACGGCCACTTCCTGCCACGGTGCAGAGACAGCGGCTCCTAACTGAGACTGGGAAGTCAGGCTTTTCTAAAACCGGGAATCTGGGAAGATCCCAGAGGAAAGCATTGCATCACTCCAGGCTGGCGACTGGAATCATTCTGCCAAACATGCCTTTTTTCTTTTTTTTTTTGTAGAGACAGAGTCTCACTTTATCGCCCTGGGTAGAGTGCCGTGGCGTCACACTGCTCACAGCAACCTCCAGCTCTTGGGCCTAAGCGATTCTCTTGCCTCAGCCTCCCTAGTAGCTGGGACTACAGGCACCTGCCACAGCGCCCGGCTATTTTTTTGTTTTGCAGTTCGGCCGAGGCCGGGCTTGAACCCGCCACCTTCGGTATATGGGGCCAGCGCCCTGCTCGCTGAGCCACAGGAGCTGCCCTGGGCATTTTATTTTCATGTCATTTTTTTTTCTTTGATACAGTGAAAAAAGCAGAATCTCTAGTTTCGAATCTTGCCAATATTTACTACGTTAGCAAACTTGGGTAAATAACTGAAAATTTCTAAGATATAACATCCCAATTTGTCACTTTGTAAAAATGCTCCCTCCATGGCTGTCTGGATCAGTGCCTGGGTTTGCGTGGAGAGATTCTCCTGGGAGGCCAATCTGGTCAGCGCACCCCGTCTGATCTCCTAAGGACCCTCTGACAGGCTCCCCCCGCAACCGGGAACTGGACCGCGCTGGGCTCAAAGCCTCTCCCTGCTCCAAAGCTGGCTACAGTTCCGTCTGACCATGGGTAGCTGTCTTACCACACCACTAGTCTTCATTTAATGCAGCCTAATCTTTGTTTTTGTTAAAGGATTTTCAGGTGGTATTTAGTACATCTGCTGTTATTTCCCTTCCCTGACAAGCAGTAGAGAGGTCTCGGGGTCACCGGACCCTTGAACTCAGACCCAAGAACAGAGGCACAGCCTCAGCCTGCTTCACTGCCTGACCCTTCAGGAGGCCTCACCCAAATCACCAGAGTCATCACTTGAAAAACGGCCATTTTGTCAGTCTCAAAACAACTCCCACAGTGCAGTTGTTGCCACACACCTTAAAGAACAGCAGCTTGTAGACTCCTCAGTGAATTCCTCTGAAGATAGCTCGTGACAACCAAATTGAAAACCTTAGGAGTATAATCATTAAAGGCCCTGGATTATGAGAAAAAAGGAATTGCTAAAATATTCTGAAAACAAAAAAATATAGATAAAACTTATTTCAATGTCAACATTATTTAAAACACAGGGTTAAAATAAATTTCTCATCCAAAATGGAAGTTAAGATTCCAGAGGATTTACAGGCTACTTCCTCAGTGCCCAGCTAAGTCAGCTGACCTAGGTATCTACAGGCGAAGACAGGTACCATTTAAAGGCAGAACAATCTGGTCAAATTTGGTGGTCAAAGTTTATATGATATGAATTAATTGCAGGAAACATTTATAGATATTCAAGTATTCAGGCATCATTAAATTACTGATTCTTTATATAGAAGTGCAGAGTAGATTTATGATATTCAGAGAACTCAGGACACACTTTTTTGGTTGGAGGAGTATTTTCCAGAGAATTTATTTATGGACATAAATGATGGTCATTCTAAAGTCCCAAGAATTTAGGTGGTATCACAAAGGATTGTTTTATGGAGAATAAAGCACCCAAGATTAAAAGACTCATGCTCTTTAAAAGCAGCTGGTCTGGATCTCTTGAGTGTGTGCCTTGCACCCACCTGCGGGATGCATTCTTTAACCAACCTCCCCCACTGACCCCAAATGGCCCAGCCTCTGGTAGTGATGATATGCTGTATCCTATTTTCAAATATTAGGTCTGTCTCACCTTCTTTTTCCACTTATTATAGGACTTCATTTATACCAAATACACACCTGTTAAACTTTTCTCTGTCTCTTTTCATAGCATTTTACAGCCTTGTTTCTGTTTTCCTTCACCTTTACTGTGGGCTCTTTAGTTGCTATTATTTTTTTAATGACCCGTCCTTGGTTCTAATAATCCCCTCTCCTGTTCCATACAATCTGCTGCTAATTCTACCTGTGGCATTCATAAAGCCAAGCTTCGTGTTTTTAGCATTAGAATTTTAACGCTATTTTAAAATTAATATTCTGGTTATATACGAAATTTCTCAATTTGTATATTTATATTCTAAAGTCTACTAATCATAGGTATTTTAAAGTCTACGTCTAATAACTCATATTTGGATCTTTGAGGAACCTGTTTATATTGAGTGCTTCTTCTTCTTCTATGCTTTCAAGCATTTGGTCTTGTTTTTTAATATGCCTGGTGATTGGACTGACTGCCAGACACATTGTATCCAAAAAGGGGAGAAAGGAAAAGAATTTAAGCTCTAGGGATGCTATCTTTTCCCAGAGAGAATTCACTATAATCCAGTAAGAGTTTGAACTGATTGCAGGCTACATTTTGGTCTTTAAGAGAAGAAGTTATGGCTGTAGGTTATCACCCTTCAGAAATAAATGCAAATTGGGCTTTTAAAATCTAGAGCCCTGCCTCCTTGAGGAACGAAGCCCAGTGAGTCTAGCTAATGCTCCATTTAGGTTCTTGACCACTGCTGAGGCTATAGGTAGACCCCTGTGATGCACATGGGGAGAGAGCTGATTCAAGCCTGGGTTTCAGTATTTGTTTAATATAAAGAAGGCCAGGGTGGCACCTGTGGCTCAAAGGAGTAGGGCACTGGCCCCATATTCCAGAAGTGGTGGGTTCAAACGCAGCCCCAGCCAAAAACTGCAAAAAGAAAAAAGCCAATTTTTTCCTGGAAATAAAAGTCAGGGAATGGTCTTCCAGGGAGAATTGTTCAATTGGAATACAAACTGATTGATAATTAATTGGCTTAGAATATTTATAATTTGAATTAAGGCACATAGAAGGCCTGATTATGAGAAATCATAACCTCAAATTATTCAGTGCACAATGAGGAAATATGTTGCACTTTAGAAGGATAAAGGTTCATGTAATCCTCCCTACAGTGATTATTGCATAAATACCCTAATAATTCCACATATATAAGTTGTGGTACATGTACACCATGGAATACTACACAGCCTTAAAGAAAGATGGAGATTTTACCTCTTGTGTGTTTACATGGATGGATCTGGATCACATTCTTCTTAGCAAAGTATCTCAAGAATGGAAGAAAAAGTATCCAATGTACTCAGCCCTACTATGAAGCTAATTTATGGCTTTCATATGAAAGCTATAACCTAATTATAGCACAATATTAGGGGTAATGGGGATGGGGTGGGGTGGTAAGGGGGACAGTTGGGTGGAGGGAGGGTAATTGGTGGGACCACACCTATGGTGCATCTTAGACAGGTACAGATGAAACTTACTAAATGCAGAATACAAATGTCTTCATACAATAACAAAGAAAATGCCACAAAGGCTATGTTAAAAAGTTT
>CAUYON010138842.1:0-14114 GCA_963573935.1 Arctocebus calabarensis
ACAGGTACACAGCCAAAGGTTTAAGAATTCTTAGGTAATAGGTATATGTACAACAAATTATTTACTTCAAATTAAAGCTTCTGGGTACAGTCAAGGGTGTTTTTAAAAGTACATTGTAGGCTCGGCGCCTGTGGCTCAATGAGCTAAGGCACCAGCCATGTATACCTGAGCTGGTGGGTTCGAACCCAGCCTGGGCCTGCCAAACAGCAATGACCACTGCAACCAAAAACATGGCCAGGCGTTGTGGCGGGCACCTGTAGTCCCAGCTACTTGGGAGGCGGAGGCAGGAGACTCGCTTGAGCCCAGGAATTAGACGTTGCTGTGAGCTATGATGCTACAGCATTCTATACAGGGTGACAGCTTGAGGCTCTGTCTCAAATAAATAAATAAATAAATAAATAAATAAATAAATAAATGTACATTGTAAAGAGGTGACACATTTATAAATCCAGCTAATATATTGTTAAAACTGTAAAATATTTTAAAAGTCAATCAATATCAAAAGGGAAGGTTGATATTTATGTCTGGCAGCAGATGTTTAAAACATGTATACACACACATATATGTGTATATATATATATATATATATATATATATCAGATAACAATACACCCATATGTAACATATACATACAGATTCAATATTATTACTATAAAATCAATATCATTTTATCAAATTATTTTGCTTTAAAATGATTAGTTTTTATTCAAAAATCCATATAACCAGAACATTTGTATTCCACAAACATTTTCTGGAAAGAAAACTTTAAATGCACACAATAAATTACAGTGACTTTCTTATTTTTGTTAATTCTCAAACAGTGGTACTTGAAAACCACTAGTAATCTTTCATAAATCAAATAATACACCATTATGCACATATTTTAATTGCTATATGTTAATTTACAAGAAGTTGTTTCAATTACTATTTTACAGTATGACTTATTTGGATTAAAGAGAAATTTACAATACAAACATAAAAGTCAGTTTTCTTTTCTTAAAGATAACATCTCTCTATATACCTATTGTTCATATATCTTTATTAAAAATGTATGTCTATGCCATGACTTTTAGAAATACTGTGGTTCATGGGAATGGTGGAGAAAGCCAGTTCCGCACTCACAGTGATGCAAATTAAATGCTCTCCAAATAATGCTGATGGCAAGTGGTAAGCAGCTATAGATTCACAAAAGCCATTTCACATTTAAATATCCGAAAGGGTTGTTTTCCCATTTTCCCTGAGAGACAGTTCCTGCTGAAAGGCCTTAACTATCATTAAATTTTGGATGGCAGTCAACCTAAATTTTCTCTATATTAACTTGGAGTGATTTAGGCTTTCTGATCTCAGCCTGAACATTTTTGCTCCAGCCTTGATATTTACGTCCTGTAAGTACTTGTAAACAATTACCATATCCCCTACTTAGTTGTCTGTTAGCCAAGCTAAACAGATTGAGCTCTTTTAATCTTTTCTCATAAATCAATCTCTCCACTCCCTTAATTACTCCTGATGTTCAGTTTTGAACGTATTCCAATATGCTCATCATATTTCTAATACTCAGTTTTCCAGAACCAAAGTAGTTTTTTAATGAATTCATGTTAAAATTGTGTTTATTGAGTTGAATAGCTGCAGCAAAAGATGCTTTCTATAGTATTTGGTTCTCTGCACGGGTACATGGAGTGGAGACTTCGCCATACGGCTCCTCATTATCAAATATATTCCTTTTTCACTCTTTACAGCCTTGTGCCAAACCGCAGGGCTAACAGATGAGAGGTGAAGGGTAATGGCTTTAAGATTATATGGGATGGGCAAGAAGACTGTTGTCTAATTAAGGAAAAAAAGAAGATTCTGTTTCAAGATATAAACAGGAGAATGAGTTCATTTTCACACTTTAACTTGGCAAAGAAATTCCCTGTACATATTGCAGGCTAAAACTTACAGAGCTCCCCACCCATTTGATTCATACCTAAGCTAAGACTACTCTGTTATTGTGTTGTTGTTATTGTTGTTTAAATAAATTCCTTATCATTAGTTGTTAGCCATGATTTAATTTTCAAACCAAGATCTTGTGAATGTAATCACAACTTAATGTCATCAAAGAAAAATAAGAAGAGAAGGTGGCTCTGACTGCAGGCAGCGTAGTGGGAACCCCGGGGTCTCAGTAAATCCTGTACCAGGGAAGGATGAAGCTGATGTAGGGGAAGCCCAGAAAGAAGTCACGTAGCAACAAGGGCTCTGGGCTTGCAGGGCAGGTCCCAGAAAGAATATACAAAAGAGTAAAGTTTTGCTGTAGTTTCTTACAAGCATAACCATTTCACAAACTCTTTACTCTTTATCATTAAACTTTGCTTTAGAAATGATTTGAAGTCCTAGAAAAAGAATAACCTTCCATTTAAAGTTAATATTACTCCGAGCAAATAATGAATGAAAGGGGAAATCTGTGACAGCAATCTAGTATATACAACTTTACAAACTGTAGGAGTTACATCAATATGTCAGTAACTCCTACTAATTTTCTATGAGCCTGAAGAGGTGATCATTCTAATGTCTCTTTCCTGCTACTCTAACTGTGCTGCATATTTTGCTAGAAGTTCTTTCCTGAAGCATTTTCAGAGATTTCCAATCATATTCTTAACTAATCAGTATTTATAGAAAGCAAGTTGAATGCTAGTTCTTATTCTCAGGGCTTGACATAACTAGAAAAACCAGCGAGGGGACAGGCAATAGTAGAGAGCAACAGTCCTCTCCAGAGCGGAGGAGGCTGTTATGGCAGCACATTGCTGATGTCTTTTTCAGCAGGGGATGTTAAGGTCTGCAGGGCTCACAGCTTCGCCTTCAGTTTATGACTCTATTACACTTCTGTATGGCTCTTGAATCTCTTAGTTTGTGCCACACTGAAGGTAGACTCTGAGAGAAGGACTCACGAAGTCATAACTGATTTTAGAGACCAAGACCCAAATAAATAGGTGATTTCAGAGGTGATCCGAGGAAACAGTAGGAAAGTTGGGGAGAAAGGCAGAGAAGGAAAAGAAGCCAACAGTGAAATTTGTTGCAGGCAACACTGTTATCTCAGTGGGTGACAGGAGTTTTGAACCTCGTTATGGAATCTGGAAGCCAGCGTAAACATGCATTTAGAGTTATCCCTGTCCCCATGGTGAGAAAGGAGACCAGTCCTTAGAAAAGTGGAGCCCCACGGTGTCACGTCACCAACCTTTCTGCCTCAACTTGAGGACAGCCAAGTGGGGTCCAGAAGCCATAAAAACTCTCAGGAAAAGAACTTGGAGTGTTGTCAACTAGAAGCAGGGCTGGTAGACACTGAGGTGGAAAACGGTAAAGAGACGTGGCAGCAGGTGCCATTTCTCAGCCACCACTCGCTTTGTCCAGATCACACTTGAAGGTCGCTCTACCCTGACATGGTTTCCTCAAAGTGGTGCTCTGTCACATATGTTGACGAAACAAAGGAGCAAAAACACCTTTAACAAGAAGGTTAGTGGGGAGACCCCAGTTCTGCAGCAGGTGTTAGCAAACATTCCTCCCTCTGCATTGCCAGCTCCAGAATCCCACCAGCTCTCAGCGTCCATGGGGCTGGGTCACTGTGGCTGCATCTTGTTAGGCTGAGAATGTGAGAGAATAATCCCCCAGCTGTCTGGTCCAGGGGAAGGGAAACTGCTTCTGATTCTCCTCCCTGATGGAGATTAAGAGGAACACATTTGCAAATCGATAGTGATGCCCAAAGTATCAGAAGGTGTGTGGATCCAGCCAAGCAAGGAAAGCACGTCCAACTGGTTGCGGCTGTTGAGCTACTTTAAGTTTATGGCTACACACTGGCATCTGGTGTCGACAAGGGCCAGACCAGTGAACTAAACGGTGACATGGGGAACCCACAACCTTTGGGCCCTGCAAGTCTTTGACTAGCTGTAAGTGTCTGCCATTCCACTCTGGATGTAGTGTTGATTCTGATTCCCTGTCCCGGCCAGGACTGAAGCAGGGAAGGGGCACAGTCTCAGGGCTTCTGGGTGTCCTTCCCTAGTACTGTGGTTCTTATTTCACAGGTAGAGGTGTCAATGTGAGTGAGGGCTTGACCATGAGCACGGTAATGTCCATCCTGTTCATGCAATTGGGGCTGAAGTTCAACATCCTGAGGGATTCACTCTAAGTTCCTTGGATATGAGTGACATGGAAATGGCTTCCATTCCGCTTATGATCTGGCCCCGGCTTGAACCAAAGGACATGATCCAATTGTGAGTCCTCTGGAATGACTTCAGACCCTGTATCTGACCCTTCAGACCCTGTATCTGACCTTCTAGAGACCTTCCATGCTGCGGTGTTCTTCCCCTGGGAATAGTTGCAGGAAGAAATGGAGGTGTTACTATTCTGCACGTTCCGTGTGCTGTTACAGGGCTTACGATGGATCTGAGCCGCTTCCTCCCTCCACCGATGGACTCTGAGCCTAAGAATTGTCTCAGGTCTGAAAACGAGTGGAGGAAGAGTAAATTTACCTGCAGTGGTAGGTGACATTAGTGATCAGCCCTCCTGCTCTGTTACTTTATGTCACATTGATCTTTCTATGTGCACAGTGTATGTCCATCTGCCCTGCTTCTCAGCTCCCTTATCAGAGATCACTGGAGACGGGAGTCTCACCTGCCATTCTTGGATCATTGCCCATTTACAGTTATGCACATACTGCCTTTAATGCTTAAGTGCAGACACCTGTCTCATCACGACCTTCCTGCAGCACGGGCAGCCCTGCGGCACAGTGACATCTCCCACCACCCAGCCTGGTGCACAGAGCAGAGACTCCATGATGCTGCACCCCAACCCCCGCCCCACTGCATGCTTCTTACAGACTGAGAAGAGGGGTTGTTCCATGGACTATTCTGGGCAATAGGATCACCTTGTGACTTCTCAAATATTTCACCCAGTAATATATTCTAGAATGCTTACTTCCTGTACTTGTTTGATTCCTCCTATAACAGTCTTTAATGAAAATCCCACCATCTCCTCATAAGCCATCTCTGTAGTACCTTAAGATTAGTTTCGAATGCCCTTTCTGAGACGTTAAGCATGAGGTAGACTGTTTGCATCCCTCCAAGCTTCAGAGGTTAAAATCCTAACCCCCGGAGAGATAATATTAGGAGGTGGGACATTTTGAAGGTGATTGACTCATGATGGTGTAGCCCTCATGAATGGGAATACTGCCTTCATAAAAGAGACCCCAGAGAGCTTCTCACCCCTGTTCTTTCATGTCGGGTACAATGAGAAGGCAGCCATTGGCAACCCAGGGGAGAGCATTCCTGAGTTCCATGGCTGCCACTGTGATCTAAAATGGTGAGAAACACCTGTCTGCTGTCTACCTGCTTCACATCCTCCTCTCTCTCAACCCTGGTCCCTAAAGCTCCATCCCACGTATGTTTTCCCAGTCCTTGACTCCATGGATTAGCTAAATTTGACATGCTTTTTGGTGAAAAGGCCCCTTCTTCTTGGAGCTGTGATAACACTTGCCCCTGAACCCCTGCTGAGCCTTCACACTGGTTATTGGTCCTAAGCAATGAAGAGGTAGAAGGTCCAGAGGAAAGGTAGGAACAGAAAAGGGATGAAACATGTCACCTCAGAAGCGGCTGTCTCAGATTAGCCCTTTCAAGGTCCTCTACCCATAAGAAGTTGTCCTTCTCCAAGGAGTGCTAGCCAGCCACGTCTAAATCAGAGAGTTTGTGGGGATCTAAGGGTCCAGGGCTCTCAAGCACATCCATCCAGATGTCTACTTAATGGTTGCTTCCGTTTCTTTTATATCAAGATGTCAACTTTAGTGCAGGAGGCTTGCTAGGCTTAAGAATTCAGCCTTCTGTTTAGTTATGTGCTTTTCACAGTCAAGCCCTGGGGCTGTTTTCCCAGTATGCTCTGCCCTCTGGTAACAGGAGATAAAGGTCTTTAAATGCCATTATAGTGACCTCTGGATTACACCTTGTTCCCTGAGTCTATATGTACATTGAGCCTGCAATTTTCATTCGTTCAGCACATTAATTGCACTTCACAACAAATAACTTCACAGTCCTTTGAAATACCATGGTCTCCATATGTGTTAAATGCTAAAGAGTGTGCATAAGCCAGCGAATCCCATCCTGATTCCTCAAGATTAAGTTTCTTCTTAGAAGTGTTGGTGAAACATGCTACAGTGTATCAAAATCTCTTCTTCACACCAGCAGCAGGGTGCTACCATCTTCCAAGCAAGCAAATTCTTGAATCTCTTTCTGAAGATGAACTTCCTAAACCCTCCTCTGTCCCATCCCTGAAGAAGAACCTAAAACCAGGATTCTAGTGCAAGTAGTTTATTCTGAAAGTGATTCCAAGAATCTTCAGTAAGGAAATGGGAAACTGACACAGTGGTATAAGAGGAGCTAATAAAAGTTTACCATCAACCAGTTTGTCACTGAGGGTGACAAAGTCCCACTACATAATTCTCAAACGTAAAGTTCAATCTCACCCCAGAATTATCCTATTGAAGTGACATGGAGAACACAGGAGGGGGCAGGAGGGAATGGGTAAATCCACATCTAATGGCTACAATGCATACTTGCCAGGCAAGGGCTCACTTAGAACTTTGACTCAAATTGTACAAGAGAAACTCATGAACCCAAAACATCTGTACCCTTAAAATATTCTGGGGAAAAAAGAATGCATGTCAATTCTCATTTCTTTTAAAGCTACTTTTGAAAGGCACAAATTCTCTGGCACTTCAGGCATGGACTTGGGCTGCAGAGACCAGAGA
Organism: Arctocebus calabarensis; assembly: GCA_963573935.1. Taxonomy (NCBI): domain Eukaryota; kingdom Metazoa; phylum Chordata; class Mammalia; order Primates; family Lorisidae; genus Arctocebus; species Arctocebus calabarensis. Next base: position 6,764 of record CAUYON010138842.1, read on the forward strand.
AGCCCACAGGCAAGGACAAGGAGGTGCTAACATTTGGAAGCTGGCTGATGTGCAAGAAAGGTGTAAGAACAAGGAGAACTGGATGGCACACTGGCTGTCAGCTACACCCCCAAAAAGGACAATCTACAAAGGAAAACAAGGTGTTCTAAAATTGTAACATAATAACCTTGAATATTAAATCACACTCTTCTGAAATATCTTTATCATCCTGTTCTTAGTGCTGCCAAAGATTCATTACAGTCAACTCTTTTATTGGGAATATTAATAGTTACAAACTAGGCTTGGCACCTGTGGCTCAACGGGCTAAGGCACCAGCCACATACACCTGAGCTGGCGGGTTCAAATCCAGCCCGGGCCTGCCAAGCAACAATGATGGCTGCAACCAAAAAATGGCCGGGCATTGTGGTGGGTGCCTATAGTTCCAGCTACTTGGGAGGCAGAGGCAAGAGACTCACTTGAGCCCAGGAGTTGGAAGTTGCTGTGAGCTGTGATGCCACAGCACTCTATCCAGGGCAACAGCTTGAGGCTCTGTCTCAAAAAAAAATAAATAAATAAAAATAGTTACAAACTAGTTTTATAGATCTTATTTTCATTTGCATTGACCTGTTATGAAAACAATTTTGATTAGAAAATATCTGCAATTTGCTGAAAGAATAATATCAAATTTAAAGATTATTTAAATCTAAACATAGCTATTGATGGTTGTTCAATCCCAGCACTTTTTGGGAAATCAGATCATTTGAGGCCAGGAGTTCCAGACAAGCCTGGCAACATAGCCAGACCACATCTGTACAATTTTTTTTTTTAAATTATCCGAGCATGGCGATCCTAGCTACTCATGAGGCTGAGATAGGAGGGTCCCCTGAAACCAGAAGTATGAAGCTCCAGTAAACTGTCATCAGACCACTACTTTCCAACCTGAGTGGAAAAGCAAGACTTTGTCTCAAGAGAAAAAAAAATTATGTAGTGCTATATAGGATGCTATATAAGATGCTATATAGGATGTTATAATCAGACTGAGAAAGCTTATGAAGACAGATGGACATAAAAGTGAAAACCTGAGTGGTTAGACTAGCCAGAAATTTGCACACGCTGGTGCACCTTTCTGAAAACACACACATACCTACACATGGATAAATGTGTGCCTAGGTGTGTATACTTACATATAAACATACATTTCGTATGAGAAATTTACAATTTATCATCCACTGTTAGAAAAGAGACAGAGACTATTACTTTAAGTTGGTGGTAATGGTGGAGATAAGATTGATACCATATAATGATTATGGTACCAATACACACACATAAACACTTATGTACACACGTTCCAAAAAGGATGTCGTTTTCTGTTGTTATGATGCATTCCTAAAAATATATTTGTATGCCTATATTTCAAAAATTTTTTGTAGGGAATTGTATAAGGATATGTCCCTAAAATTTTGTTGATCTATATATTCACATATAGGTGTGAAATATGAATAAATAATTACATATGGTTACGTATATATTTATATCAAACTATGTATAAGCACATAACTGCATGAACTATGTACAATTAGTTTTTTTATTATTTTTCCCACAAAGGCTTCTATATTAGCCCTTGAAATATATTGAAGGAATTTCACAGGACTTGGAGAGTCTAGTGTTGCATTTATCCTACGATATAAGGACTACAAGGACCATAACTGGCATTACTGACCCTCTTGTCCAAAAGACTTCCAAATTCAATTCAGGCACCTGAATTTTATATCTCCTAAACCCTTCCCATGTAGCCAACATGGTGGTGAACCATTGTTAGGATAAAGGGGATTATCAGACAATATCATTTTCAATAACTTGAAATTTTTGATGATGGGTTTGCATTTTAAAAGGGTGAATAAAAGCATACATTGGGGAAATGTATTCTTATTCAATAACTAATTCTGGGAGAACTGGTTAATCCCATGTAAAAGACTGAAACTGGACCCACACCTCTCACTACTTAGACAATACTTAACACACAGTAGATGAAAAATTTAAACCTATGAAACAAAGGTATACAAACTCTAGAAGAAAGTATGAGAAAAACTCTGAATCTTATCGGTCTAGGAAAGAATTTATGGAGAAGACCATTGGTGATGGAAGCAATGACAAAAATAAATAAATAGTAGTCTTAAAAAAAGATGGCGACTTTACCTCTTTTATGTTTACATGGATGAATCCGGAACATATTCTTAGTAAAGTATCTCAAGAATGGAAGGAAAAGTATCCAATTTACTCAGTACTTTTATGAAACCAATTTATAATTATTCACACTTTATTGTGAAAGATAGATCACAACTATAGCCCAGGATGAAGGAGAGAAACGGAGAGGGAAGGGAGGGGAGGGAGCAGGTGTGATAGAGGGTAGGTAAAGGTTGGGACCACACCTATGGATTATATTGCAAGGATACAAGTCAAATCTATCAAGTATAGAACATAAATGTCTTAACATAATAATTAAGTAAATGAGGTAAAAGCTATATTAATTACTTTGATGTAAGCACTCCAAATTATATAAAAAATCAACACATTGTACTCCACAAATGCATAAAGGTATCAATGATCTATGTACACATGAATTAATAAAAGGAAAAATAAACAAATAAATAAATAGGACCTGATGAAATTTAAAAGTTTCTGCACTGATAAGGACACAGTCCACAAAACAAAGATACAACCTTCAGAATGGGAGAAGATTCTTGCATGCTGTGAATGTGACAAAGGGCTAATAACCAGAATATACAAAGAACTTAAGCATCAGTAAGAAAAGGGCAAACAACCCCATTAACAACAGGGCATGGGACATGAAGATAATCCTTTCTCATGAGTACAAATGGTCAACAAATGCCTACGGATATATGGCACACTTCTTGGGTGAAGGACTCAACTACAACTCAGTCTTGCAAATGCGAACAATGTAACCTAATCATTTGCACCCTCATATTAGTCTGAAAATTTTTTAAAAAGGCCAAACCAGATATAGAAACAACTCAGGGTGGTCAATATAAAATACATATGCATCGTTTTCAATGATATGGAAACTTAATGTCATGTGGTGGAAGAATTTATGCTATTAGATGATGTTATTTGGCTAAAAAAAGCTGAGAAGGAGAATTACAGAAGAATAAAATTTGAGCTGGAGGAGAGATTATAGAAATCCCATGGAGGATCAATTTGGGGTGAGAGAAATTCTAATAACTGTGTAGAGTGTGATCAGAATTCTGATCTTTAAGACACATTTTCTTCTGGTTTTCAGTGAATATTTAGTGAAGGGCTACTTGCTAGTAGGTGTGCACAGTGTGAATCCATCCCAGTTCTCTGTTTGTATAAATAAGAGTTTGACATAGGGAAAGGTAAAGGGGATTAGTTGAGACTCATTACTCATTAAACAGCTATAAGGTCACCAAACTTAAACTTAGAGCAGAAATTATCTAGAGAAAACACCAAAAAGTATGCACAAAAATACATCAGAATGGGGTAATAAAAAAGAAAAATCAAAGAATTAGGGCAGGCTTTATCTTTTCAAAATAACTAATGTAAGACCCAGTGAAACCTTATTCTCTTGCTCTACATAAAATAGTATAATATATTAAAATAAGGAAATAAAACTCTAATTGAGCTGCTGGTGTTTGGACAACAGACACTATTAAATATAATCTTGAGGACAGGATCAGTGTGAGAGGGAAGAGAACCTGGGCTTGCTTGACTGTAGCACTACATGGTCTCAGGTATTAAAGAGGTGAAGGAAGCACCAAGGTCAAGCTAAAATCTTCCTGAAAAACACTGGTCAAGGACAAGGATATGAAAATAATGAAAGTAAAGTCAAAGTAGATGCAAGATACACCATGTGTTCCGAATAACATCAAACGCAGTGGTTCTCAACCAGAGGAAGTTCAACCCTCGGAGGATATTTGACCATGCCTGGAAACACAACTGAAGTCACAACTAAAAGGTGAAGGTAGCCACTGGCATCTCACAGGCAAACACTTCCAAATATCCTACAGTGTACAGGGCAGTTTTCAACGCATGAATCATATGACCCAGAAGTCAACACTGGGTCATATTGACTTTATTGTAGAGATTAAGAAACCATACTAGCAATTCTGAAAGAAAAAAAATTAAAAATAAAAAGTAAGTGGTGAGAGTATTACTTACATAATCATTAGATGATGTCATAGTAAACCTCCAAATTTCAGGGGTTTAACAAAAAAGAAATGTAGGTACTTGCATAACCATTTAATGCAGGTGATCTTGGGTGGTAGAAGTAAGGCTCTCCTCCCTGGAACGATTCAGGGAGTCAGACTCTGTCCATTTAGTGGCAGTTCCATCAGGAATCACGAGGCAAAGAAGGAGTGATCACAACCTTCCAGCTTTTTGAAAGCCCTGGCCTGGAAGTGACATACATCACTTCTAACAGGTATTCATGTGGACACCCGAATTACAAAGAGACTGAGGAGAGTCACTTTCTAGACAAGAAGCTATGTCTCTATGATAATTCCATGCTATAGAAGGAACATGGATGTTGTGAAGAATGAGCTTGGCAAGACCCCTTCCGCCACTCTGATCAATAATTGAGCATCTTTCTCTCCACATTCCCCAGACTTTGTCTCTTCCAGACGAGCATTCACAGTGTCCAAATCAGCTCATTTATCAGTCCTAGATGACCCATACCCACCCACCAAGTCCAAATGTCAAGTGGCAGGGTCCTTGGTAATAGTGGGTAATACCCAAGAGTCACTAGGCGATATAAACTTGCCATGTGGGTATGGGAGGAGTCCCTGCCCTTGTAGCAAGGAAAGTTCTCTGGCAAGCCCCTAGTATCTGCTCTTTATGGAGAAGTCTCTCCCCTATTCCAAGGTGTATCCCCTACCCATCCTGGCCTCTGTCTCCTGAGCTTCCAGGAAGCTCATCCTTGTCCTATTTCTTCTTAGATCGGATCTGAAATGGGCTTTGGGAGAATGAGTTTTCCCAGACTGATTTTGCATTTTTCTCAGCTCCTAGATTATTTGAGCCAAGATCCTGGTTTCTTTGAGAATACCATCCCCATAAATCCTATTAGCCTTCAGATCTCTTGGCTTCAGTTGTTTCCATGTGCCAGCAATGCGGGGAAAAGTCCCTGGTCTATGCAATTCTTACACTTCAACAATTCCTTCCACTCATGTTTTCTTTTGTGAAAAATTATTGCTGATCACTTTAAAACGATTTTTGAAAAGTTGGTGAGAAGGAAACATTTATCTGATTTTTGCCACAGGGCTCAGGTGATGATTCCTAATGGACCCTGCTGGGGAATCCAAGTTTTACCCCAATAATTCATTTTATTCTTTAGGATCCAGAGAAATTTTAGTTTTACAAAATGTCACATCACTGCACTCTTTCCTCCTCCTTTCCCTCTCACTTCAGTGAGTTTCATTTCAATTCATCTCTTCTGAATTTCATCTTTTCTTTCATTAAGGAACTACCGTTACACACAATGGCATTCTAGCCTCATGTCTTAGCCCTGTGTTCCAAGTTATCACAATAGGGAGCTATAATAATGGGTCACCCCACACAATTTGGGACAAACCTTTATCTCCTCAGACCCTGTACTCTGTTTCTTGACTGCCCGTAACTTGATTATTAAAACAATATTGAGGGTTCTGGTTTTCTTGTGTATTTGCACTTTGTGCATCTAATACACCTATGGAGTATTAGATAAGAAATAATCGTCACACCCAGACAAACTGTAGTACCATTCAGAATTTTGAACATTTAAAAACGCTAAAAATTTTATAGAGGGAACAAAAAATATGTCATAGTTATTGAGTATTTCCTACTTGAAGGCTTATCCCTTTTAGTAATTTAACTCTCGAAGTGACCCCAAAAGTAACCAATATTATTATTGTTATCTTATTGGCGTGGACACTGAAAGACATACAGTTAAAATAGTTTACTCCAGTAATGTGTATATATAGTAATGCTACATCCAAAAATCCAAGCTTTTAATTGTTAATCTGCTCTATACTGATTTTATAGTACTTATAAAAGAGTAAGAATCAAATGGATAACAGAATCTGTATCTATATTGAATGTAGGAAGACAGCTAAGAAATATTGTCAAAGTACCAAGGCATGATAAATTTAATCCTATGTTTCCATACACATTTGAAGAGAAATTCATGAGTGAGAACAAAATATTACTATTTTAGATATGTAAGGATTTCAAAAATATTCCACAAAGATTGGTTTAAATATCAATATCTCTATGATTACATAGATTATACATAAGTCTAGACTGTAAGATGATTAAATTATGGACTCAAAATGCAAATATCGACAATATGGTGCAGGGTACAGTTAGAATGGAGAACAAGATAAGACACAAATATTTAGCATCTCAGACTATGGTTAATAAAAACAGAAAACTTAAATGTGAATTATTAGATAAGGGTAGTTTCTGGGAAGTGAATGGCTATTAAATAACTACAGTTAAGTGAGTTATTTAATAAGATAGATGCAAGTAAGAAAACTATCTTGAAGATGAAATTTAATAATTTTTTAATGTCTAAGTCTGTGTTGGTCAGGGGGGGGTTATTATCCTTCAGAGCCCTTCACATACATGGCGTATGCACTCACCAAATTCTTATACATGGACCTTCACTGAATGTTAATCACATATATTGGTAGTAGAACACGAGAACTGAGCGCGACCTCCATTCAAAAAATCTGAAGGTAGTTGATGCTATTTTAGTGGTTGATATGGGCCTATTCAGCATTTCCAATTCTTTCTGGCTGAGTCTAGGAAGGTGGTATGCTTCCAGGGATCAGTCTATTTCCTCCAGATGTTCATATTTCTAAGAATAAAGCTTTTTGTAATAATCATTAGGATTTTTAGAATTTCTGAGGTATCTCTTGTTATTTCTCCTTTATCATTTCTGATTGATGATATTAGGGATTTTACTTTCCTGTTTCTGGTTAGGTTAGCCAAACGTTTATCAATTTTATTAATCTTTCAAAGAGCCAACCTTTTGATTCTTCAATCTTCTGAATGATTCTTTTGTTTTTGATTTAATTTAATTCCACTGTAATTTTGGTCATTGTTTTTCTTCTGCTGGGTTAGGGGTTAGAATGTTCTTCCTTTTCCAATTGCTTGAGATCACCCTTTAAGCTGTTGACTTCATCTCTTTCCATTCTCTTGAGGAAGGCTTTCAACGATATAAATTTTCCTCTTAGGACTGCCTTTTCAGTATCCCACAGGTTTTGATAATTCCAGTCTTCATTGTCATTTTGTCCCCAAAATTTGGTGATTTCTTTCTTAATCTCATCTTTGACCCAGCTATCATTCAGCATAAGGT
>CAUYON010138844.1:0-11331 GCA_963573935.1 Arctocebus calabarensis
TAGTCCCAGCTACTAGGGAGGCTGAGGCAAGAGAATCACTTAAGCCCAAGAGCTGAAGGTTGCTGTGAGCAGTGTGACGCCACGGCACTCTACCCAGGGCGATAAAGTGAGACTCTGTCTCTACAAAAAAAAAAAAAAAACAAAAAAACGGTAACCCAGGGCAGGACCCAGTGTGGCCTTAGGATGATGTCACTAAGGCTAAGTTTAAAGACGGTACCCCAGGATGGCACCCAATATGGCATCAAAAAAAGTCACTAAGGTTAAGCTTAAAGATGATAAATCAGGCAAACACCCATCCTGCATCAGGATGACGTCACTGAGGTTAATCATAAAGACAGTAATCCAGGGAAGCACCCTCTGTGGCATCAAGAGGACGTCACTGAGGTTAAGGTTAAAAATGCTTCCCCAGGGTAACATCCACTGTGGCATCAGGAGTACATTACAGAGTTTAAGCTTAAATACAGTAACACAGGGCCTCACCCCCTGTGGCATAAGGAGGACATCTTTGAGGTTAAGCTTAAAGACAGTAACCGATGGCAGCACCAACTGTGGCATCAGTATGATGACACTGAGGTTAAGATTAATGCTGGTAACACAAAGCCACACCCCCTGTAGTGTCCAAATGATGCCACTGAGGTTAAGTTTAATGAGGGTAAGCCAGGGCATCACCCACTGTGACGGCATGATTACATCACTGAGGTTAACCATAAGGATGGTAACCAAGGTCAGCACCCACTTGGCGTCAATAGGAAGTCTCTGCGGTTAAGCTTAATGATGGTATCCCAGGGCAACACCCACTGTGATGTTAGAAATACATCACTGATGTTAAGCTGAACGATGGTATACATGGTCAGCACACACTGTGATGTCAGGAGGACCTCTCTGAAGTTAAGCTTATCTATGGTAACCCAGGGCCGCATCCACAGTGGCATTAGGAGAACGACAGTGAGGTTAAGATAAAGGACGGTAACTCAGGGCAGCAATCACACTGATGCCACTAAAGTTAAGCTTAAGGATGGTAACCAAGTGGATGGCAGCATCCACTTTGACATCAGTAGGATGTCACTGAGGTTAAGGTTAAAAATGGTAACCCAGGGCAACACCCAATGTAATGTCAGGAGGACATCAATAAGGTTGTGCTTAATGATGTTAACCCAGGGAAACACCCATGATGTTGTCATGATGATGTCACTGTGTTTAAGCCTAATGACAGTAACTCAGGGCAGCACCCACTGTGACCCCAATTAGGCTAAGCTTAACGATGGTAACCAAGGGAAGCATCCACTATAAGGTCAGGAAGGCGTAACTGAAGATAAGATGAAAGACAGTAACCAAGAGCAAAACCCACTGTGACATCAAAAAGACATCACTGAGGTTGAGCTTAAAGATGGTAACCCAGTGCAAAACCCACTGTGATGTCAGGAGGACATCAATGCAATTAAGATTTAAGATGGTAACCAAGAGGAAAACCCACTGTGATTTAAGGAGGAAGTGACAGAGATTGAGCTTAATGACAGTAACTCAGGGCAAAACCAACTGTGACATCAGGAGGATGTCACTGAGGTTAAGCACAAAGACAGCAACCTAGGGCAAAATCCACTGTTACATCAAGAGGACATCACTGAGGTTAAGCTTAAAGACAGTAACCCAGGGTAACACCCACTATGGAGTGAGTGAGTGTTTTTTCTCTAAGTCACTGAGGTTAAGCTTAACAAAGTTAACCCAGGGGAACACCCAACGTGGTGTCAGAAATATGCCACTGAGGTTTAGCTAAATGACAGTAATTAAGGAAAAACCCACTTTGATGTCAAAAGAACATCACTGAGGTTAAGACAAATTATGGTAAACAAGAGAAAAACCCACTGTGTTGTAAAAGGAAGTCACTGAGCTTAAGATTAAAGAGGAGAACCCAGGGAAAACATCACTTTGACTTCAAGAGTAAGTCATAGAAGTTAAGCTAAAAGACAGTAACCCAGGGCAAAACACACTGTGATGTCATGACTGAGGTTAAACATAAAGACAGTAACCCGGGGCAACACACAGTGTGATGTGAGAAGAACATCATGGAGGATATGCCTAAAGATGGGAACCAAGGTCAACATCCACTGAAGAATCAGGGCGACTTCACTGAGGTTAAGCTTAATGGCAGTAACTGAGGGTGACACCCTTGAGTTCAGGAGGTCGTCACGGAGGTTAAGCATTAAGACAGTAACCCAGGGCAACACCCAATGTGCGGTCAGGAAGACGTCACTGAAGTTAAGCTAAAAGACGGTAACCAAGGGGAAAAAACACAGAAAATTCAAAAGGAAGTCACTGATTTTGACATTAAAGATGGTAACCCAGGGAAAAACACACTGTGAGTTCAGGAGTACTTCACTGAGAATAAGATTAAAGACTGTAATCAAGGGAAAAACCCACGCTGACATCAAAAGAACATCACTGATACTAGCTAAAAGACAGTACCAAGGAAAAAAACCCACTGTGATGTCAAAAATATGCCACTGAGGTTGAGCCTAAAGATGGTAACCAAGGTAAAAACCCACTGTGACTTCAAAAGGATGTCACTGAGGTTGAGCTTAAAGATGGTAACCCAGGGAAAAACCCCCTGTGACATCAGGAGGATGTCAATGAGATTTAGATTTAAGACCACAACTGAGAGAAAAACCCACTGTGACTTCAGGAAGGTAGCAGGGAGGTTAAGGTTAAAGACAGTAAACCAGGGCAACACCCACTGTGACATGAGGAGGTCATCATTGAAGTTAAGCTTAAGGAAGGTAACCAGGGCAACACTAAATTTGGCATCAGGAGGACATCACCGAGGTTAAGTTTAATGAATGTAACCCAGGGTAACACTCACTGTGACGTCAGGAGGATGTCACTGAGGTAAAGCTTAAAGACAGTATCCAAGGGAAAAATGCACTGTGTTGCCAAAGGGATGTCAAAGAAGTTGAGTTTAAAGATGGTAAGCCAGGGGAAAACCTAATGTAATGTCAGGAGGACATCACTGTGGTTAAGCTTAAAGATGGTAACCCAGGGCAAAATCCACTATTACATCAGGAGGATGTCACTGAGGTTATGCTTAAAGACTGTAACCAAAGGAAAATCCTTCTGTGACATCAAAAGGATGTCACTGAAGTTAAGCTTAATGATGGTAACCCAAGGCAACATCCACTATGAACTGAGTATTACATCACTAAGGTTAAGATTAATGATGGTAACCCAGGGTAACACCCACTAGAGTGTCAGGATGACATCACTGAGGTTGTGCGTAATGACCGTAACCCAGGGCAACACCCATGGTGTCAGCACTATGATGTCACTGAGGTTAAGGCTAATGGCAATAACTCAGGTCAGCACCCAATGTGACTCCAATGACGTTATGCTTAACGATGGTAACCCAGGGAAGTATCCACTGAGAGGTCAGCAGGACATCCCTGACATTAAGCTTAAGGAAGGTAACCCAGGGCAACACCCACTGTAGTGTCAGGTGACATCACTGAAGTTGAGCTTAATGATGGTAACCCAGGACATCATGTTCTGTGGCATCAACAGGACTTCACAGAGCATAAACTTATGGACTGTAATCCAGGGCAGCACCCACTGTGCCATCTGTAGGACATCACTGATGGCAAACTTAAAGATGGTTACCCAGGTTAACACCACCAGGGCATCAAGAGGAAGTCATTGAGGTTAATTTTAATGACAGTAACCCAGGGCAACATTTACTGTGACCTCAGGACATCACTGATGTTAAGCTTAAGGATGGTAAACCAGGGAAACTGTGAATGTGATGTCAGGAGGACGTCACTGAGGTTAAGCTTAATGATGGTAACCCAGGCCAACACACATTGTGATGTCAGGATGAAGATTGCAACCCAGGGCAACACCCATTGTGGTGTCAGGAGGAAGAATGTAACCCAGGGCAACACCCTTTGTTGTAAAAGGATGAAAACTCAGGTATAAACTCAAATATGGCAACTCAGGGCTATACCCAATGTGATGTTAGGAGGAAGTAACTAAGATTAAGCTTAAAGACGGTAAACCAGGGCAGCACCCACTATCTTGTCAGGAGGACATAACAGAGTTTGAGCTTATCTTCGGTAACCCAAGGCAACACCCATTGTGATGTCAGGAGGATATCACTGAGATTAAGCTTAACGATCACAACCAAGGGCAGCAACTGCTGTGGTGTGGGGAGGACGTCAATGAGGTAAAGCTTAACGATAGTAACCCACGGCAGCACTTGCTGTGGCATCAGGGGGACATCACTGAGGTGATGCCTAACGACAGTAACTCAGGGCAACACCTGTTGTGGCATCAGGAGTATGTCACTGAGGTTAACCTTAAGGACGGTAAAGAAGAGCAACACCAATTATGGTGTAAGGAAGAAGTAACTAAGGTTAAGCTTGTAGATAGTAATCCAGGGCAATACCCACTGTGAAGTCAGGATGACACCACTAAAGTTAAGATTAATGCCAGTAACCCTGGTCAGACCCCACTGTGGTGTCATAAGGACGTCACTGAGCTGTAAGCTTAATGATGGTAGCCCAGGGTAACACCCACAGTGATGTCAGGAGGACATCACTGAGTTTAAGCTTAATCATGGGAACTCAGTGCAGTTCCCAGTGTGATGTCAGGAGGATGTCACTGAGATTAAGCTTAAGGACAGAAACCCAGTGTTGCAACTAATGTGGCATCAGGAGGATGTCACTGAGGTAAAGCTTAATGATGGTAACCCAGGTCAGCACTTGCTGTAGCATCAGGAGGACATCACGGAGGTGACACCTAACGACTATAACTCAGGGCAACACCTGTTGTGGCCTCAGGAGGATATCACTAAGGTTAAGATTAAATACAGTAATCAAGGACAACACCCACTTTACTCTCAGGAGGACGTCATTGAGGTTTAGCCTAAAGATAGTAAACCAGGGCTGCACCCACTGTGGCATCAGAGGAACATCACTGAGGTTAAGCTTCAATACGGAAACCCAGAGCTGCAAGCCCTGGGCATCAGGAGAACATCACTAAGGTTTAGCTTAACGATGGTAACCCAGTACAGCACCCACAATGGCATCAGGAGGACATCCCTGAGGTTAAGCTTAAATACAGTAACCCAGGGAAGCATCCATTGTTTTGTCAGGAGGAGGTCACTAAGGTTAAGCTTCACAATGGTAACTCAGGGCAACTCCAACTCTGGCGTCAGGAGACGTCACTGAGGTTAAGCTCAAAGATGGTGATGAGGTTAGCATCCACTGTGGCGTCAGGCTAAGGTCACTGAGGATAAGCTTAACGATGGTAACCCAGAGCAATACCCATTTTGATGTCAGGATGACGATCATAACCCACGGCAACACACATTGTGATGTCAGGAGGAAGATGCTACAACATAGCAACATTCATTGTCATATCAGGGCAACATTACTAAGGTTAAGCTCAATGATGGTAACTCAGGGCAACAGACATTGTGATCTCAGGAGTAAGATGGTAACCCAGTGCAACACCTATTGTGAAGTGAGGCAAAAGTCACTATTGTTAAGCTTAAAGATTGCATCCCAGGGCAACACCCTTTGTTGTGTCAGGAGGAAGTATAAGATACAAGCTTAAAGATGGTAACCCAGGTCAGCACCCACTCTGGTGTTAAGAGGACCTCACAGAGGTTAAGCTTACCAATCATAACCCAGGGCAACACCCATTGTGATGTTAGGAGGAAGATGGTTTCCCAGGGCAACACCCATTGTGTTGTTAGGAGGTAGTCATTGTGGTTAAGCTTAAAGACCATAACCCAGAGCAAAACTCAATGTGATGTCAGAAGGAAGTCACTACGATTAAACTTAAAGATGCTAACCTAATGCAACACCATTGTGATGTCAGGAGAAAGACACTAAGGTTAAGCTTAAAGAAGGTAATGTAGGGCAACACCCATTGTGGTGTCAAGAGTAAGTTACTAAGGTTAAGCTTAAAGATGGTAACCCAAAGCAACACCCCTTGTGATGTCAGGAACAATATGGTAACTCAGGTCAACACCAAATATGATTTCAGGAAGAAATCACTAAGGTTAAGCTTAAAGACAGTAGCACAGGGTAGCACTCACTGTGGCATCAGGAGGTTGTCACTGAGGTTGAGTTTAATGACGGTAATCCAGACAAGAACCAACTTTGCCATCAGGAAGATATCAATGATGTGAAGCTGGAGAATAGTAACCCAGGACCTAACCCACTATGGAGTTCACAGCACATCACAGAGGTAAAGTTTAACGATGGTAACCTAGGGCGTAACCCACTTTGTTGTCAGGAGGGTGGCACTTAGGTTACCATTACAGATGGTAAACCAGGGATGCACTCCCTGTTTCATCAGGAGGACATCATGGAGGTTAAGCCTAAATACAGTAACCAAGTGTAGCTGCCACAGTGGCATCAGAAGGACTTCCTGAGTTTAAGCTTGAAGATTGTGACCCAAGGCTCCACCCACTGTGTAATCATGAGGACATCAATGAGGTTAAGCTTAACTATGATAACCCAGTGCAGCACCCACTGTGGCATCAGGAGGACATCACTGAGGTTAAGTTTAAAGATGGTAACCTAGGACAGCATCGACTATGGAATTAGGAGAAGGTCAGTGAGGTTAATCTTAAAGATTATAACCCAGGGCAGCACCCACAGTAATGTCAGTAGGACACTACTTAGGTTAAGCTTAACGAAGTTAACCCAGGGCAACAACCACTGTGACATCAAAATAATGTTGCAGAGGCTAAGCTAAAAAAGGGTAACCAAAGTAAAAACACACTGTGACATCAGGAGGACGTCACTGAGGTGAAGCTGTAACCCAGGGCAACACCCATTGTGGTGTTAGTAGGTAGTCATTAAGGTCAAGCTTAAAGATGGTAATGCAAGGTAACACCCATTGTGAGGTTAGGAGGAAGATGTTAACCTAGTAAACACCAAATATGGTGGCAGAAAGAATTCACCTAAGGTTAAGCTTAAAGACAGTAACCCAGGTGGGCAAGTATGACGTCACTGAGCTTAAGCTTAAATACGATAACCCAGGGACGCACCTGCTGTGTGTCAGGAGTACATCATTGAGGTGAGGTTAAGCTTGAATACTGTAACCCAGGTCTGCACCTACTGTGGTGTCAGGACGAGAACACATAGGTTAAACTTACAGATAGTAACCCAAGGACGCACCCGCTGTGCCATCAGGAGGATGTCACTGAGGTTAAGGTTAAAGACGGGAACTCAGGGTAGCACCTACTGTGGTGTCAGGAGAATGTTACTGAGGTTAATCTTTCAAATGTAACCCAGGGTAGCCCCTAGTTTGGAATCAGGAGGACTTCACTCAGGTTAAGCTAAAAGATGGTAACCCAGGGCAGCACCCACTGTGGCATCAGGAGGTCGTCACTGAGGTTAAGCGTCAAGATGGTAACCCAGGGCAGCACCCACTATGGTGTCATAATGACATCAATGAGGTTAATCTTATTGTCACTAAGGTTAAGGGTAAAAATAGTAACCCAGGGCACCACCCACTGTGATGTGACAATGACGTAACTGAAGTTATTCTTAAAGACTGAAACTCAGGGCAACACCCACTGTGGCATCTCGATGACTTCACTGAAGTTAAGCTTAAAGGCAGTAACCCAGGGAAGCAACCAATGTGGTGTCAGAAGGACGTCACTGAAGTTAAGCTTAAATACACTAACCTAGGGCAGCACCCACTGTGACATCAGGAGGACAAGAGTCAAGTTAAGATTAATGATGGTAAACCAGAGAAACACCTGTTGCAACATCAGGAGAACATCACTGAGGTTAAGCTTAAGAACAGGAACACCGGGCAACACAAGCTGTAGCACCACAATAATGTTACTGAGGTTGAGCTTAACAGTGGTAACCCAGGGCAAAACATACTGTGATGTCAGGAGGACGTCACCCAGATTAGGCTTAAAGAAAGTCATCCAAGACAATACCCACTGTGACGTCAGAAGAAGGTCACTGAGGTTAAGCTTAATGAATGTAACCCTGGGCTACACCCTCGGTAACCTCATAAAGACCTCACTGAGGTTAAGTTTAATAAATGTAACCCAGGGCAACACGCACTGTGACGTCAGGAGGACATCATGGAGGTTAAACTTTAAGACAGTAAACAAGAGAAAAACCCACTGTGATGTGAGGGAGACATCACTGAGGCTAAGCTAAAGATGGTAAGCAAAGGAAAAATCCACTGTGACATCAGAAGGAAGTCAGTAAAGTTAAGCTTAAAGATGGTAACCTAAGGCAACACTCAGTGTGATGTCAGGATGATGTCACGGATGTTAAGATTAAAGACAGTAACCCAGGGTAACACTCACTAGGACATGAGGAGGACGTCCCTGAAGGTAAGCTTAAAGATGGTATCCCAGGGAAAAATCTATTGTGATGTCAAGAGGGTGTCACTGAGCTTAAATGTAAAGACAGTAACCCAGGGTAAAAACCAAAGTGAAGTCAGGAGGACCTCACAGAGGTTAAACTTAAAGACGGTAACAGAGGGCAACACCCAAGTGATGGCAGGAAGACAAAACTGAGGTTAAGCTAAAAGACGGTAACCAAGGGAAAAATCTACTGTGACGTCAAAACAATGTCACTGAGGCTAAGCTAAAAGATGGTAACCCAGGGCAAAAGGTACTGTTGGGTCAGGAGGACATCACCAAGGTTAAGCTTAAGGACTATAAGCCAGGGAAAAATCCACTGTGAGTTCAGGAGGATGGCATGGATGTTAAGCTTAAATACAGTAACCCAGGGGAAAACTCACTGTGATGAAAGGAGGACCTCACTAACGTTAAGCTTAAAGACAGTCATCCAGGGCAACACCCACTGTGGCATCAGGAGCATGTCACTGAGGTTAAGCTTAATGAATGTAACCAAAGGATAAACCCACTGTGGTGTCATGAAGACCTCCCTGAGGTGAAGTTTAATAAATATAACCCAGGGCAACATGCACTGTGACATCAGGAAGATGTCACGGAGGTTAAGATTTAAGACAGTAAACAAGGGAAATCCCACTGTGACATAGGGAGACATCACTGGAGCAAAGCTAAAAGATGGTAAGCAAAGGAAAAATCCACTGTGACATCAAGAGGAAGTCACTGAGGTTAAGTTTAAAGATGGTAACCCAAGGCAGCACTCACTGTGATGTCAGGAGGACATCACAGATGTTAAGATTACAGACGGTATACCCGGATAACTTCCACTATGATGTGAGGAGGACGTCACTGAGGTTAAGCTTAAAGATGATAATCCAGGGCAAAATCCACTGTGATGGCAGGAGTACATCACTGAGGTTCAACGTAAAGACGGTAACCCAGGGCATAACCCATTGTGAAGTCAGGAGGATGTCATGGAATTTAAGCTTAAAGACAGTAACCCATGGCAACACCCAAGTGATGGTAGGAAGACGTCAATTAGGTTAAGCTAAAAGATTGTAAACAAGGAAAAAACCCACTGTGACCCCAAAAGGACGACACTGCGGTTAAGCTTAAAGTTGGTAACCCAGGGAAAAACGTATTGTGAGGTCTGGAGGACGTCACTAAGGTTAAGCTTAAATATGGTAACCCATGGAAAAACTCACTGTGAGTTCAGGAGGATGTCACGATGGTAACCGAGGGCAAAACCCACCGTGATGTCAGGATGATGTATTGGGGGTTAAGCTTAAAGATGTTAACCCAGGACAAGACCCAATGTGACAGGAGGGAGATGTCACTGAGGTTAAGATAAAAGACGATAACCTAGAGAAAAACCCACACAGACGTCAAAGCAACATCACTGAGGCTCAGCTAATATACTAAACAAGGGAAAAATTAACTATGATGTCAAAAGGACATCATTGAGATTTACCTTAAAGATGGTAACCCAGGGAAAATGTACTGTGGGGTCAGGAGGACGTTAAAGAAGTTAAGCTTAAAGATGGTAACCCAGGGCACAACCTACTGTGAGGTCATGAAGAAGTCTCGAAATTTAAGCTCAACGATGGAAAACCAGGACAAAACACAATTTGACGTTCAAAGGACATGACTGAGGCTCACCTAAAAGACCTTAACCAAGGGAAAAACCCACTGTGACATCAAAAGGACATCACTGAGGTTAAGATAAAGGTGACAAACCAGGACACATCCCACTGTGACATAAGGAGGACATCATGAAAGTAAAGCTTAAAGAAGCTAAACCAGGGTGAAACTCAATTTGACATCAAAAGGACGTCACTGAGGCTAAGCGAAAACACCATAACCAAGGGAAAAACTCACTGTGACATCAAAAAGATGTCCCTGAGGTTAAACTTAAAGACTGTAACTCAGGGCATAACCAAATGTGAGTTCAAGAGGACATCACAGAGGTTAAGCTTAAAGACAGTAACACATGGCAAAACCCACCATGACGTCAAGAGGATGTCATGGAAGTTAAGCTTAAAGACACTAAGCCAGGGAAAAATCCACTGTGACGTGAGGAGGACCTCAGTGAGGTTAAACTTGATGAAGTTAACCCAGGGCAACACCCTCAGTAAGGTCAGGTGGACGTCACTGAAGTTAAGCTTAAAGACGGTAACCTAGGACAAAACCCACTATGATGTCATGAGAACATCACTTACATTAAGCTTAAATACAGTAAACAAGGGCAAAACCCACTTTGACGTGAAAAGGACATCACTGAGGCTAAGCTAAAAGATGGTAATCAATGGAAAAACCGACTGTGATTGCAAAAAGACATCACTGAAGTTAAGCTTAAAGATGGAAACTCAGGAGAGGCGGAGCAAGATGGCGGACGAGTAACAGCTTCCTTGCGGCTGGGCACAGTGAGAATGGGGAGAGAGGACTTCAGGCATCTCTGCCAGGCGGGATCTGCCCAGAAACTTCCCTTTCGGGACACCGGGAGACAGCGTGAGGCTTCTGGACACCCTGAGGAAGGCTAAAGCAGCGGAGACTGGGCAAGTGGTTGCGTCTGTTCATTCGGTCTGATTCTGTCGGGGGCTGTGGGTGGGGCAGCAGTGGGACTGCAGGCTGGAAGGGCCTTGCCTGTAAGCCGTTTGGGTTTCTTTTGGACTTGGCACTTGGTTGAACTGCCTTGGGAGGACCTGGGCAGGAGTATGGGGTTTTTTTGAGTGTTGCCTGGGGCCCCAGACTGAGCCACCAAGCCAAACGGAGCTGACAGTGTTTGGTGGGGGCTGTGTGGAACCATTGTGGGAGAACTGCCCTGGCAAGCTCCACCCTCAGGGTCGCAAAACAGGCTTTGGGCGGGAGCGAGTAATCTAGTGACTGAGCAGCCTAAAGGTGGGTACTGAGATGCCTTGCAGCCTTAGCCCTCAGGGGTTTAG